>CAUYUJ010015141.1:96810-140902 GCA_963575745.1 Prorocentrum cordatum | reverse complement strand
CCTCCTCCTCCTCCTCCTCCTCCTCCTCCTCCTCCTCCTACGTCCTCTGTGGACTCCCAGCAGCACACCCACCGCAACCCGCGGGCAGGTTCGGCGGCCCTGTGCGCGAGCCGACCGCCGCTCCCGCGAGCGGCGGCCACGCTGGCGGGGCGGCTCGGCCCAGGGCGCAGGCCGCAGCGGAGGTGTCGGCGCCGACCTCCGCCGCCAGCGCGCCGCCTGCCACCGGAGGTGCAGCAGCAGGGCTGGACCTAAACGGTGTTTCGGCGATGTCGTGGGCCGTGTTCGTTTCGACCTCGTTTTGCGGTGAAGGCGGATGGAAGCCAAAACGAGAGAAAACGAAAGCAAAACGAAAACGAAAAACACCGTTTAGGTCCAGCCCTGTACAGCAGTCTGTTTTTGTCGCACTCTGGCCACAGAGTACGACGGCGTTCAGATGACGTGACTGCTGGTTTGCCCGAGCGGTGTCGGCCGGGGGCCTCCGTGAGCACCGACTGCAGCCAGCTCCCCACTGCCCTGCCAGGGCGGCCGCTCGGGATTCGTGGCTTGATCCGAGGCAGACCCGTTGCCGAGGATGCGCGCAAGACTTCTGTCCACATTCGTTGCGGCTTGGATCTCCACTGGCCGACGGGGGGGCCAAGCCGCCGCGCCCGCAGCGGGCCGCCCCGCCCGCAGCATCGGCAGTAGTTTCCCGAAGGTGCAGGCAAGACGTGTGTCCCTATCCACTGCAACTGGGAGTTCTGGGCTCCCTTCCCATAAGCCCGAGGCGCACTGGATATGGATAAGTCTTTGCCCACAGTGGCTCGATTCTTTCCCGTATCCAGTGCGCCTCGGCCTTGCGGCGCCCCTCCAACGAAGGTCCACGACGCACTGGATATAGCCATGGCTATTGCCCGCAGACGAGGGCGATCCAGGTGCGCAGTTCGTCGCGGCTGAGGTTCCAGAGACCGTTCTTGTCCATACGGTGGAGGACCGCAGTAAACACACGATGCGTCAACGATGTTGCAGCACGCCCACCCGTTCCCCAGTGCCTAGGAAGAAGAATCCGTTCAGTGCTGTCCCCAGCGCTGTTGGATCATTTCAAGCATACGCCTTTTTGAGGAATCTGGCACGCAGTCCGTAAGATTGGCATCTTGTTGTCTCGGAAAAGAATCAAGTACGCCCACCCGGCGCAAGGCCTTTTGCAGGAGTTCTCTATCGTTGCGGGGAGTAGCCCCTTGAAAGGCGGAGCGCCCCGCGGTCATGCAAATCAGGCGGCCACCCCCCTTGCTCTAATCATTATAAGGACGGCAACGAGGTCTGATCACAAAGCCCAAGGATGTGTCCAGCGAGCAACTCGCTTGGAACAACACCCGCCGTCAATCCGTGCAATGTTCCCCCCGTGAAGACGCATCACGAGGCGTCAGGCCGTCTCAATAAGCGAGAGCCCCGATTTGCAAGGAGCCGCCCTCGAGGCGTCTAGTTGTCTGACAGCGTTCGGTTTCTGATTGCAAATCTGCGACTCCCACATTAAGAGGAATTGGAATCCATCCGTGTAGGCGTCGGGAACTTTACTAAACGAACATAGGCGGCGATAAGGTGAGAGCCACCATTCTGAAAATGAGCTGCACTCCACCGGTGCATTTGTAGGGAAGGTCTAAGAGTCATGCGCGCGTCGCTAAGGCGAGCGCCCCATTCTGGAATTTAGAACGCCCCCCCGTCACGCGTGTAAGTGCTGGAAACTGTGTTGGAACGAATGTACGCGGAGCTCATACGAGAGCCACATTTTGAAAATTGCCTTCTCCATTCGTGTAACTGTCCGAAGTTCTGTACGACGCTCAGCCACATGTAAAAAATAATTCCTCTCCATCCGTGCCACGGATGGAAGGTGTGATGCCAAATGTGCGCGGCGGTAAGGCGAGCACCAAATTTTCAAAACGGCACCCTTTTCATCCGTGTAGCGGTTGGAAGCTTTAAATTGGAACATGCGCGGCGCTGAGACAAGAACCGCATTTTGGCAAGAACCGGATTTTGATGCCCCCCACCCTTTCATTCGGGATATTGCTGGAAATTTCAAGCTTCAGGGTCATGAGCGGGAAGACGCCTGAGGCGAAACGCCCGGCAAGCCCTACCGACACGTCTGGTGGCCAGACGAAAAGAAGGTATCCATTCGAGACGCTTCGCGTTCACGGCCCGCCCATTCCAGTTCTCGCCAGAAGAGGTGAAGATGGCTTCAGGACGAGGTGAGTGTACTCCGAAAGTGGTGAAATATTGCCTTGCAGGTGTTTTTGTTTGCACAGCTGCCTGCGTTCCATGTCCCTTCAATCCCATCGTCGATCGGACTCAGGCATGCCGCGGGGCCAATCGATGATAAAGTTATCGTCTGGTCGTCGACCCGTCACTCTTGCCAGCAGATCAGTGAAATTCACGCTGGCTCCCTGGACCTCTGCTCCATCTCCGCAGCAGGAGGCCAGACATGACCAGAACACCGTTGTGCACTGACCCAAGTCGGCCAGAAGACGGCCCCGAAGTGGCCAACAAGGGACGACGAGGGCTCCGAAAAGAGGTCCCACGGGAGCCGAAACGGGCCCGATCTCGCCCGAGTCTTTGGACGGCCCATGCGCGAGCATCCCCATGGTGGGCCCGCGCCCCGTCCGAGTGCCAATGTAGCGGCGGGGGGGCCGTCTGGGCCGGTCTGGGCTCCGACTTGGGGCCCAAGTTGGGCCCAGAATCGGTCAAAATTGATCCCGGCGCGCGTCTAAAAATCCGAAGAAGAAAAAACGGTATGAGCATAAACTTTTGGCGCTCCGCACAGATCTCTTGGATCCGCTTGTGCCCCCCACCCCAGCGGCGCCTCCAGCGCCGCCCCTGGCGCGCTCGCCAGGGAGGGGGATCCAGCGCGGATCCAAGAAATCCGCGCGGGCGCCAAAAAGTTAATGTTTATGCCGTTCTTGCTTCTTTTAAAAATTGCGTCGACGATAGCATGCTGAACAATGCCCCAGACGAGCAGGAAGGTCCGCTATAAGAGGCGTCCGGCCCCCAGTGAGGCTGAGGTTGCAAATCAAAACAGAAGCACAAAGGATTTATTATAGTTTTGAAGTTGCTGGTTTGTGAGCGAAGCAGGGCCCAAGCGGGCCCCAATAGTCGGTTTGGGACGCTACAGTTGGGGCCCGAGGGTGCCAAAATGGAGCAACAATTCATTACAAGTCACCCCGACAGGGAATTGGGAACGGTGTGAAATTCGACATCGTTTTGGACTCCGCCTGGAAGCCGTCTTGGGATCTGAAAAGGCGTTGTGGCGCATCCAGTTGGCGCAATGGCGGAGGCCTCTTGGTAGGGTACAAGGGGGCAGGAAGGAACGAAACCTCTGAAAGGAGCTGTCGTAGTTAAATATCACACGCCCCTGAGCCAAGTGGGCGGGCGGGTTCAAGAGGCTTACGCTATTGTGCCGACCCCCAGAAGAGGAGATGTGCGGCTTCCGATGTGTTACGTGTTGTTCGGCACTTCCCGTCACGCTGCCTGCGTTCAGGGTTGGACCTAAAAGCTGTTTTGCTGGACCTTGGCTTTGTATTGTTGTTCGTTTTGGCAGAGAGGTACAGGAAAACAGGTAGAGCAAAACGAAATCAAAACGAAAAACAACGTTTAGGTCCAGCCATGCCTGCCTTTAGTGGTTGCTGATTCGGCCTCCTCTTCCTCCGTGTCTTTTGCAGGACTTTTTGGGGGGCCTGTTGGAGGCCTAGAGGCCCGCCGCCCTCTGGGAGCCTTTGGGGCCCTCTAATTAGGCTAAGGTCGGGCATTTCCGTTTACAGGAGGAATATTCAAAAATAGTCCCAATGTAATGGCATGGGGACGATGTTCCTATTATATTTGACTATTTTGGGGCATGCTATTAATTATCATTTTAAATCTGTCATCCAAAATCCGCCTGTAGGGGGACATGCCCGACCTAACTCTAAGCTGTATTTGTGAGGTCTTGGGAGCCATTTTGTGGAAGCCGGCTCCCCCTCTTGGGCCCCTCTCGGAGCCCTCTTGGAGGTTTTCGCTGCCGTCTTGGGGCCCTCTTGAGTTGTCTCTGGGGCCTCTTGTGCTTGCAGACGCCCGAAATGCCAGAATGCGAAAATCATGCAGAACGAATGAATTCACATGTTCCTCTTGGAGATCCTCTTGGCGCCCTCGTGGGGCATCTTGGGGGAGTCTTGGGCCAGCTCGGGTGTTCTTGACACCTCTCCGGCGTGTCGGAGCCCTTCTGGAGCCATCTCAAAAGGCATCTTGGGCATCTTGGCGTCCACGCAGGGTGGAGTTCCAGGCTCCGAGGGCCCCAGAGGCGCGTTGGCGAGCTCCTCGCGTCCCCCCCCCTTCCCACCTCAAAACGGGATTTTAGACTCCAAGGTATCGGGAAAGAGGGAGGGGGAGCAACCAATCATGTCGCACGCCTTGTCACCCTTAGCAAACGGGGGTCGGCGGATGGTGAAAATGGATGGAGGATCGAGGAGCGCGTTCTGGACAAGCAGCCAACACGCCGCGCGACGGTGACCATCTGTCCTAAAGAGAGGCCGGGGTCGCGGATACAGCAGGGCAGGGGGGGATGGTGAAGAGGAGGAGGAGGAGGAGGATCAAGGTTGCAAGTAGGTTTCAAAAGTTGTTTGCTTTGTCGACCCTCGAAGTGGTGCCGGAGACTTCCGAAGGCATATGGGAGGGGAGGCGGATCGAGATGAGTTGAGGAGGAGGAGGCGGAGGAGGAGGGGACGATCGAAGTTCCGATACGCTGTTTTAATCGTTGTTGGCCTTTTTCTGGTCTCGGGGGCTTTCGAATATTTCTGGAGAGGGAAGTGGAAGAGGGGTAGGAGGAGGAGGAGGAGGAAAAGGAGGGAGAGGACCAGAGGGAACCCAGGGTGCATCAGGCTGCAACAATCCCGCCCGTCACAAACTCACTCCTCATCAGTCCTTTTCGCTATGGGGAACTTGTAAAGTGAATCGTCATCAAGACAGGCGGAAACCTGATTTCGAAAAAGAGCCGCCTCTCTATCTGTTCGGCTTCTTGGCTTCTTCAAGTACTGAGACATGGACCAGCTGGTCAGCGACGTGGACGACGACGACGCTGAGCAAGCCGACGAGGACGACGAAGACGACGACGACGACGACGACGACGAGGTTGAGATGAGAACAAGTACGACGAGAACAAAGACCAGGATGCAGAGGAGGGCGACGAGGACGAAGATGAGGAGGAGGAGAACGAGGTGGGCCACGATGAAGATGACGAGGACGACGACAAGGATGACGAAGAGGGGCCACAGTCACAAACTCTGGCTTAGCGTGTCGTTCCGCCGGTTCTGGCCCACCACGCTTCGGCGCGACTCGCTATCCGCTCGCAGGGCATGCTGTGTCGCGGGGGCCGCCGCAGAGACACGCTGAGCAGAAGTTCCCGTCCGTACAGCAATTCGGAATACGTCGTGGCAGAAATCAGCTCTTCAGCGTTATACCGATCTTGCTTCTGTCCCCCGCAGCCGGGGTCCTGCACCCTCAAAGTCTATGAGGATGTGCGCCCGCGCGGTGCTCACTCCAGCCAGGCGGGAGCGAGCTGCGTGCCAGCGGCGATACACGGTTGCAGAAGAAGTCGTGCTCTCAGGGACGAGGATGACGAGGACGAGGAGGACGACGAGGCTCGGGATCTGGCCATGGGCCCGCGCGGACCGCCCGGGGAGACCCCGGCCTGCCGCCCGGCGCCTCGCCCACGGTCCGGCGTGGCCGTGCTCTCCTGCCCCCGCTGCTCCGTGCCCTCCGCCCTCTGCCCCGCGTTCCGTCCTCGGTGGCCCCCTCCCCCTCGAGGAGCCACCCTCCTCGAGGGCGCTCCACGGCTCGCGGGAGGTGCATCCTCGCAAGCGGCCGACAAAAAAAAACCCGCGTCTTCTCCTGCGTAAGGGGTCGCATTGCCCCCCGCAGCGGATCCGGGCCCTTTGCCAGCAGGCACTCTGCGAGCGTAGTGGAGCGCGCCTGTCTGCGCCCACGGGCCAGCCACCCGCCCCGCCTCGATGCTGCCGGCAGCCGGAGGCGGGCGTGCCACGCGGTGGAAAGGGTTAGGAGGAGGGCGACGACAAGGACACGTGCACAGAGGGGGGGACGAGTACCGAGGATTATGATGTTCTAACCTACCTTAGCCTTTATCACCAAAAAAAACGAGCACCAAGAAAGTGCCGAAACTTGAGGTCTTTCACGTGTCGGGCCCTGGGAGGCGATACTCGTTCGACACCGTTTCGATACCTTTCTGGGTGCTCGAAATTATTTCTGGGATTTGGTCCTTAAGTGCGATGGGAACAGCATAAACCGAGGACCCCTCTTCGGAGTTCAAGGCGTTCGAATGGCTTCCGCCATGTTTGGGCCCCTGGCTAGCTTCCGCGTCTGAGTGCCCAACCTCCTCCTCCTCCTCCTCCTCCTCCTCCTCCTCCTCGTCCCCCTTCTGTCCTCCGCGCGGCCGCCCTGCCCCCCTTCTTCCCCCTCTTGCACGCCGGCCGATGCGCCTTCCGGTCGCCCCGAATCGCCGCCCGCTGTAGCAGCTTCTCTGCCTCGCCGCCGACGGAAAAATCTGTGGGCCCCGGGGCGCTTCTCGTCGCCACGGCCCGACCCGCCTCGGAGGTTTGGCCGGAAGGCACCTCTCCAAACAGGTCCAGACGCCGATGTGTCGACCTCGCGGCCCAGACCTCCGACAACAGCTTGGAACCGTCGAGACGGAGGTGTCGCCCAGTCTTCGGGGCCACTCCTGGGCTCTGGGGGCATCACACAAGACTTCTGCATGAAAGACGGGCCCCCTGGGATGGTTCGAGAGGTCCGGGGCAGATGTGTCCAAGACGCCGGGTCGCCTGGAGGGTGGGTCCGTCCTCTCCCCCTCCTCCAGCCTCTCGTCCCCCGAGCTCCGAGCCATGGTGCCATGGCGCCAACATCGCAGAGCGGATTTCGTTCGGAAAACAATCGGATGGGCCCGGAGCGTCCTGGAGAATCCCGCCCCGGATGTCGCAGGGAATGTCGCGAGGATTCCTTGGGCCAGGAGCGAAGACTGACAAACGAGTCCACGTGAGATTCACTCCGTTCTTCGCGCGCCGCTTCGGGGGGCTGTGCATGGACCGGAGCCCGCGCCAAGGACCCGCGGCAGCACATCTGCAGGGCCGGTGCAGTGAGCGGTGCGGGTAGTGTTCCACGCCCTCCCGGCCCTGGCGCCTTCCATCGCCAGTCAGGAGGGAAAGAAACACACAGACACAAAAAATCGACGACTCCCAGGAAAATATGCAAAAATATGGGAAGTGGTGGGGAAGACAAAAACCCAGAAAATATAGGAAAATATGGGGGATATGTTTACTTGTGTGTCTTTATTTGTGTGTTCCAGTTCCCCTTCAGCCAGGCGCTCCTGCCCGAGGCCGACCCTCGCTCCCTGTCCCGCCATATGTGTGGCGGCGCTCCCGGCAGGGCCCCGCCTCCGAGAGTCGAAGGAGCCGACGTCGCCTCCTCGGCGGAAGGCGGCGGTCCTCCTCCTCCTCCTCCTCCTCTCCTCCTCCTCCTCCTCCTCCTCCTCCTCCTGCTCCTGCTCCTCCTCATCCTCCTCCTCCTCCTCCTCCTCCTCCTCCTCCTCCTCCTCCTCCTCCTCGGAAGACCGGAGGAGCCTGGCGGAGGCAGGACGGGGGCAACGCCGCCGGCGGAGGCTGGCGGAAGTGGCAGGTGCCCTCCTTAAGGAGGCGTCCGCGTGTCGGGCCCAGCCCGAGGCAGACGCGCATCTGTCTGTCACCCCCGCCTGGAGGGGTCGAGCTTCGGAGGCCACGGGAGGCGGTGGACATGGACATGTTCGGGCACCCTGGGGCCAAGAGATTGCTTCCCGCCGGGCTCGGCCGGAAGCTCGTGCAGACCTGTGAGTTCAAGGCGTGCAGACACTCGGTATCGTTTAACCGATCCCCATCCCCATCCCCGTCCCCTTCGGGACCCCCACCAAATTACCACCCAGGTTGGGGATACACCCCTCGAATCCCGAAGGGAACGACCTATATCCCCATCTAGGGGGGAAATCGCCCAGTTGGGCCCAGGCCACGCCGCTGGGGATGGGGATCGGTTAAACGATACTCAGACACGGGGCTGCTGGAGGCTGAGCCCGAGCGAGCGCCCCGTCGGCGAGCGGCACCCTGGTATTACGCCGCCGCTTCGTGGGCCAGGCGGCCTCTCCCACGCCTCCACGTCGGGAGGCAGGGGCGGGGTGGCATCTTCTATATGGGGCGCTTGAAGAAAAGGGCATTGCCTTCGAGGATAGGAGGAGTTGTCATCTCTTTCGCGGCGGAAGGCCGGCGGAAGGTCGTTGAAGTAAAAGATGTGCCCCCAAGGGATGACCACGGTTTTGGGTCCAGGGTCTCCGAAATCGCCCATATGGGGCGTTCCAAGAAGGGCTTTGCCTTCGAGGATAGAAGGAGCTGTCATCTCTTCTTCGGCGGAAGGGCGGCGGGAGGGCGGGACCTTGTGGGCGGTAGGCCAACGCTTCCCGCCCCCCCCCTGCCTCAGCGCTCCCTTCAGGCCCCAGCTAACTCACGCTTGAATTACGCTGCGCCGAGATGTCGGTGGTTGTTGCCTGGGCCCGCCGCAGGACACCCAGATTGACTATTCGAGGGTGTAGCGCTGGCAAAAAAGGAAGCCGGCGGAAGGGTGGGGAAGGCGGAAGGTCAGAGCCCCGAATCATCAGGGGTAATTCGGGTCAGGGTTAACTCGGGTTCGTTTTTCGGGAATCCAAACCCGAGTTACCCCGGACCCGAGTTACCCCGGATAACTCGGGCGTCCAGAGCCCCGAATCATCAGGGGTAACTCGGGTCAGGGCTAACTCGGGTTCCTTTTTCGGGAATCCAAACCCGAGTTACCCCGGACCCGAGTTACCCCGGATAACTCGGGCGCCCAAGAAGGGGCGGCAAAAATATGTCCACATCCGCCGCCCCTTGGGATCCCGTGACGTCGGCTGCCCGGGCGGTGGACAGTGGACACGGACACGTCGCCGCCCCGCCTCGGGGGCTTCGGGTTCGCCCGCCACCGGCTCGGACCTGCGGCGTGTTTTGCCCAGGCCTCCTCGGTGGCGCCTCCAGTTGTGGGCACCTCTCTGGTTGGCCCAAAATCAAGCGGTGGCGAAGCGTCCCGGCGTGCCTATAGGCCCAAAAAAACAATGCTCTAAGAACCTTGTGTGGTTTTCACGAAATGTTCTCAGAACATTTCTGGCTGGGATTGTCTTGTTTAGAAAATAAAAATGGCTTATGTTCTAAGAACATTGTTTTTGTTATTAGAACATTTCTGGGTTCTAAGAACATTTCGTGGTAGGCCTATAGGAAAGCCGGGACGGTCGGTCCCTGCTCAACAAAAGGGGATCCAGCGACAAGGGGGTGGTGCAAGAGATTTGATGCAATAGATTTGTGCGGTTGCAGTAGACTTGGGGCGTGCATTACATTCCGCTGCGCAAATGGATTGCTGGGTTTTCGCGTGCGATACGCAAGTTGCAATACAATGCAAGACGCCTCTCTGGCGCAGTGCATTTGCCATACAATTGCCCCAAACCTGTTGCACCACCCCCTTTCAGCTGGAGCCCGTTTTGTGTCAACCAAAACTTCCCGCCATGAAGAAAAGGTGTCTTCGATGGTTGACAAATCGCGGGAGCCCTGTATACCCTCGTAGGTCTGTCTTGGTTGGGGTGCACTAGCGTCGATGGGCGCTTGGTAATCGATGAGACAGCGTTGAGTAGCGTCGACGTAGCGTCGACTGGCGTTGATTAGCACCGATTGCGTCGACCAGCGACGATTCACAGGAGCCACCAAGTTGCTATGGGAGGCTCCCACGAGTTGCCGCAGAAGGAGTCCTGAGGTTCTCGGCCTCACGGGGCGAGGGGGGCGCGCCCTTCGGATCGACAAAAATCACAGCCCCGAGTCATCGGGGGTAACTCGGGTCAGGGCTAACTCGGGTTCGTTTTTTTCGGGAATCCAAACCCGAGCTACCCCGGACCCGAGTTACCCCGGATGGTTCGGGCGCCCAGAGCCCCAAAATCATCAGGGGGAACTCGGGTCAGGGCTCACTCGGGTTCGTTCTTCGGGAATCCAAACCCGAGCTACCCCGGACCCGAGTTACGGTAGGTTCGTGCGGCGTCGGCGCGCGCCAAGGTTCTTGACACCGCATCGATCCTTCAACCTTGCATCGATCGCGACCCCGATCGTTCAAGGCTGAATTCCGTCGGGCCCAATGGCGTTATCGTGTCCCTCGGTGCTTCCGCGTCACAGAATTCAACCTTGAACGCCTGCGCCGGCGTCGCCGGCGCGCCAACGCCGCGCGAGTTACCCAGGAGGGGAAAAAACACACAGACACAATTAATCGTCGATTCCCCAGAAAATATAGGAAAATATGGGAAGTGGGGGGGAAGACAGAAACCCCCCCAAATATGGGAAAATATGGGGAATCTTTTTATTTCTGTGTATTTATTTGTGTGTCCTGGGGCCCCTTCAGTTACCCAGGTCCTGAGGTTCTCGGCCTCACGGGGGCGAGGGGGGCGTGCCCTTCGGAGCGGCAACGAAGCGGGGCGGGGTGGGGCTCGGCATCGCTCGGGGGCGCGTGCGCTCGTCCCGGCGAGGCCAGGCCCCATGGAGAAGCCTGGGCCCTCTATCGGGGGAGCGTAAGACCCGGGTTTGCCAGGACTCGGGTTCGCCATCGTTTTTTGGCGACCGCGCCTCGGATTTTGACGAGGAGGAGTTTCGTGGGATGTCTGCAGCGGGAGGCCTCGTCAAAATGCAGGCTCGGCCTCGTCATTTTTTTGACGACCTCGTCGGGGATTTCCGAGTCTCCCGTACCCGGGTCTTACGTCTCCCCGACTCTACAGTTGAGACCCATGCCAAGAAACACCTTGCTTGCCTCCAGGGTGCCCTGGGCCTCTTGGGTTTCGATGGTTTTGCGCTGGAACGCGTGACGCTCCCACACCCAAAAATCAATGGACGTCCTGGGGTCTCAGGGTCGGGATCCTTGTGGAAGGTTCCCTGTGGTCGGGCTCCTACTGTAGGAGCTCTTGGGCCTCCTGGCGAACAACGAACACTCGCACGAAACCGACACATGTGCACGGAAGTGGGCCTTCCGAGCGATGGCAATGAAAGATGGTCCGTCGGGAAGGGGAACAAAGCATACGCACAGACACAAGTAATCGTCCACTCCCAGGAAAAGGCAGGAACATATGGGAGGTGGGGGGGAAGACGAAAACCGAAAACATACAGCAGAATATGGGGAATCCTGGGGCTTGTGTGTCTCTGTGATGTGTCTATCTATTTGTTTGCCCCTGGGCCCCTTTCTAAGTCTGGGGGGAAGGTCCAGGGCCCCGGGCCCGCTGCCCTCCGGGCCCTCTTCACATCTGGCATCGCTCGGGCGTGTGTTGCCTTGTTTTCTCGGCGAAGAGACCCTCGAAGAGCACTCCCCTCCCTCCTCCCGTCCCTCCCTCCTCCCTCCCCCCCTTGCAGAAAATACACGCACGAGACCGAAACATGTACGGGGAATGGACGTCCGAGCGATGGCGACGTCAGGGCCACTTCGGTCCGAGCGGTCCGGTTTGATGTATCAGTGTCGGCTGGGCCGATCTGCTTCGCTTCCGGGATTCCAGCGATTTCTGGCGCGGCCCCAATGCTCGCAATGCCTTGCGTTGCATCTTGGCGCGGCCGATCCGGTTCGATGTCGATTCCGTACCGATGCAGCCCCATCCGACTCATCTTCCAGTCCGATCCAATGCCCATGTTGGGTCTTGATTGGTCTTGCTTGCCCCTGAGGCCATCTGAGGCCGAACCTGCCCCCTCGCATCATCATCATCATCATCATCATCATCATCATCATCATCATCATCATCATCATCATCATCATCATCATCAGCATCAGCATCAGCATCAGCATCAGCATCAGCATCAGCATCAGCATCAGCATCAGCATCATCATCATCATCATCATCATCAGCAGCAGCAGCAGCAGCAGAAGCAGCAGCAGCAGCATCATCATCATCATCATCATCATCATCAGCATCATCATCATCATCATCATCATCATCATCATCCCGGCTCTGCTCGCCCGCCTTTGGCCGCCGTGTCCGCGGCTCGCTGGGCGCGCGCGCGCGCGAGGAACGATCGGCTCCACGAGCCACTTTCGGACGGAAGAGCTGCACTCGCAGGATCTCAGGAGGGAACAAAAACACACAGACACAATTAATCCTCGATTCCCAGGAAAATACGGGAAAATATGGGAATTGGGGGGGAAGACAAAAACCCAGAAAATATGGGAAAATATGGGGACTATTTTTATTTGTGTGTATTTATTTGTGTGTCCTAATTTCCCTTTAGGATCACGCGATCTCGTTCGACATCGAGGACTGCGGCCCCCTCTCCCGGCATCTCGGGGGGCAGGAGGGCGAGCGGGCGGGCGGGCGGGCGGCGGGGGGGGGGGGGCAGCGCTGGGGGAGAAGCACAGACGCCCCCGTTATGGATGTATACATACATCTACATCCATGATAGTGGGATGTCTCCTCCCTGTCGAGCGACAGCCAGTGGTGAGGTCTTTGCCCACTCTCGGCGTCCCTAGTCACTCATCCTGTCTTGGGACCGTCGACAACCGGTCCAGGATGGGGAGTTGGCCCATGGAAAGGGGCAAGCCCTCCCAGGGTCCTCGCCCTGAGAGCCAACAACAGCCAACAACAACAGTACTTCGGGGCTCTGGGAGTGGGTGTGGCTCACGCGTGGCTGTGCTGCGCGAGGCTCATGAGAGCCGAAGGTGCAGAAAAAAAGCAAACACAAGGTTTCAGAGGTCTGCACGGATTTCGTGCATCGGCGCTGGACCCCTTGGCGGCGCTTCTGGCGCCGCCCCCGTGGGCCAGGGAGTGCGCCGACAGGTCTCGTCCCTGGGCCATTCTCAAGGCGCACAGTTGTGGGGTGCCATTGGGCCGAGCAAACGTCGCTGCACTTTCTCTTTTCGCTCATTCCTCATCCTTCTCCTGAAGCTCAAGCTGGTGGCAGCAGGGTCGTCTTGTGACCGATGCCACCGATGGGGCTGTCTCTACCCGAGGGGCAGGGGCAGGAAACCCTCCTACGGCACAGCGCCTGGGTGAGGGCGGAAAGCGGAGATGGTTGGGTCTGCCCGAAGGTCCGTGCCCACACAGTGCCGCACAGGAGCCCTCCTCCTCCTCCTCCCCCCAGCTGGGGCGGGGGCTGGCGGGGACCAGCCCAGGGCGCCGCGTGGCGTGGCCGGCCTGGGAGGAGGAGGAGGAGGAGGAGGAGGAGGAGGAGGAGGAGGAGGAGGAGGAGGAGGAGGAGGAGGAGGAGCGGGGGAGCGCACCCAGAGAAGCACGCAGGGCTCCCCGCCCCGGGCGTGCCGCGGCGCGGCCGCCAGTACAGTGGGGGCCCATGCCAAGAAACACCCTGCTTGCCTCCGGAGTGCCCTGGGTTTCTTGGGTTTCGACGCTTCCCCATGGGAAGCGTGACGCTCCCACACCAAAAATCCATGGACATCTTGGGGTCTCAGGGTTGGGTCTCTTGTGGAAGGTTCCTTGTGGACTGGCCTCCACTGCATGAACCGCCCCTCCTGGGGGCCTGCGCTTGTTTCACCCCCCACCACCTCTGGGGAGCTCCGGGCTCCGGGCGCCCTCTTCGGGGTGGGCGAATGCGCGCGTCCTCGTTCCCGTTCTCCCTATCTTTACGTCGGGCGTGTCCCTCTACAGGAGGAATATTCAAAAACAGTCAACAAAAATTGTCTGGGTACAGTTGTTTGAGTACGTATTTGTTTTTATCATGCTTGAGCATGTTTGGGGTATTTTTTATTTGTCGTCCAAAATCCGCCTGTAAGGGGGACACGCCCGAACTAACTCTTCGTCAGACTCTCATTTCTCTCGGGCCAGGCGCTGCTCCGCCGCGGTCTTCTCCCACTACCCCGCCGCTGGGCCGTGCCCGTTCTTCGCGTCCTTCTCGACGTCGTCCTCATCAGCGCCACTGTCTCCGTGTTCTTCACTTCTCCTCCTCATATCATCATCAACATCATTGTCATCGTCGTCATCTTTGTCATCATCGTTGCCATCAGCATCGTCATCATCATCTTCATCATTATCAGAATCGTCATCATCACCACCACCACCATCAATATCATTCCCACTGGTCGCACAGAAACGCAGATGTTTGCCAACGTAGAACACCAGACAGTGTGTGTTTCTAGAAATCTGCGTGGTGCAATGTGTGTGATGCAGTGTGCCTTACCACCACTGTGGTGCTACACATGTTGTGCAATCGATGTGGAGCAATCAGAGTGGTGCAATCTACGTCGTTCAATACATTGAATGCAGTGCATAGTGTGCAGACGGTGTTGTCCAAACTATGTGGTGCAGTCGATGTTGGCAACATAGGTAAACGGGAGGTCTTAACCGTAAACGGTGGGTTCTTGACCGTGAGCGTAGTACCAGACGAATGGACCAGACTAATGTAAGACTAGTGTACCAGACTGATGTACCAGACTAATGTACCAGACTGACGTAACAGACGAATGTATCAGACAAATGAACCAGACTAATGTACCAGGCTCATGTACCAGACTAGCGGTACCAGACTAATGTACCAGACCAGACTGGCGGTACCAGACTAACGTGCCAGACTGACGGTACCAGACTAGCGGTTTCAGACTAGCGGTACCAGACTAGCGGTACAAGACTAGCGGTACCAGATTTGCGGTACCAGACTAATGTACCAGGCTAACGGTGCTTGACTAGCGGTGTCAGACTAGCGGTGTCAGACTAGAGGTACCAGACTAGCGGTGCCAGACTAGCGGTACCAGACTAGCGGTACCAGACTAACATACCAGACCACGGTACCATATTAATGTACCAGATCAACGTACCAGACTAACGGTGCCAGACGAATTGTGCCAGACTGGCGGTGCCAGACTAATGTACCAGACTAACGGTGCCAGACTAGCGGTGCCAGACACATACCAGACGAACGTACCAGACTAGCGGTGCCATATTAGCGGTGCCAGACTAGCGGTGCCAAACTAGCGGTCCCAGACTAATGTACCAACTAGTGTACCAGACTAATGTGCCAGATTAAACGTACTGGACTAACAGTACCAGACTAGCGGTACCAGACGACTGTACAAGGCGAGTGTACTAGATTAACGTACCAGACTAGCGGTACCAGATTATTGTACCACAGTAGTGGTACCAGACTAGAGGTACCAGACACATGTACCAGACAAATGTACCATATTTGCGGCACCAGAGTATCGGTACCAGACTAATGTGCCAGACTAATATACCAGACAAGCGGTACCAGACTAGCGGTACCAGACTAATGTACCAGACTAGCGGTACCAGACTAGCGTTACCAGACTAGCGGTACCAGACTAACGCACCAGCCTAACGGTGCCAGACTAGCGGTGCCAGACTAGCAGTGCCGTTAGTCTGGCACATTAGTCTGGTACATTAGTCTGGTACATTAGTTTGGTACATTAGTCTGGTACATTTGTCTGGCACACTAGTCTGGTAAAGTATTTTGGTACACTATTATGGAACGTCTGTCTGGTACAATAATATGGTACTGGTACCGCGCTTACGGTCAAGAACCACCCTCACCTGCGAGGGGCAGTGCATGGTGTGAAAACTATATGGTGCAGCCTATGTGGAGCAACCTGCGTAGTGCAACACACGTTGTGCCAATGATGTGGGTCAAGATTCATGGTGAAGTTTATGTGGCCCGATCTGTGGTGTGCAGCATACGCTGTACAACCAATGCTGTGCAAGCCATGTCGTGCAATCGATTGTGTGCAACTTATGTTGTGCAATATGTGTTACGCAATCGATGTCGAGCAAACTATGGTATGCAATCTATGTTGTGCACTATGTGGGGCAATTGACTGTGACTTCCTCATGCGCAATTACTTCCAATGCTCGCGTAACCCTTCCACCCACCCACCCGCAAATGGGTTTGCAAAACCCATGCGGCGGCGATTGCGATGGCTGGTTGGCGATGGCTGGTACATCGGTGCGGCCGTGCTAGCGCGCGCGAGCTCGCGCGCAGAGCGGCCAGCTAGTCTGGCGCGACCGGCGCGGCCGCGGTGGCGCGTACGCGCTGGAAACTCCCCAGCGCGTCTCGCAGGCCGCGCGGCCGCGCGCGCACGTCAGTGCGAGTCGGTGATTCGGGCGGGCGCGGTATCATGGCGACGTCGACAAAAGCAGACACGATGATGATAGCAGCGGTGCTAGTGACGATGACGGCAATGACGACCGCAAGGGCAATGACGGTGCCGATGTGGATCACGCCGATGACGGGGATGGTATCATCGCGTCGGCGACGTATGTTTTGGAAAGGTTTTGGCATGCGCGCCCAGCCGACGCGCGCGAGTGGCCCGCATGGTTTTATTTCACTGTGGTCGCTCTTCCCCCAGCACGTGCGCAAGGGCGTTTGAATGACTTCAACATGCGCGCGCACGAAAGGCACGTTTAGTAGCATTTGATGAAACTGTTGAAAAGCGTTCTCAAGAACTCACAAGAGCGCGAGCGCAGTTGTTTTGACAATTATTGTTGCGAAATGTTTCTTGTTTTCCAATGTGTTCGGGACAGTCGAATTCGAAATGCTCACGAAACCTGGTGTGTTTGAAGGCTGTTGGGATGCGTGCGCGACGACGCGCGAGTGTGCACTTGGTCCCGTCCGTTGTTTGCAAAGGGGGGTGCGACAACGCGCGCGCAAGGGCGTTCGAATGATTCCGGCACGAGCGCGCGAGGGACGCTTGGTCGCAGATACTAGACAGTTTGAGAAACAATGTGTGTAAAAAAGACAAAACAAAAAACCCAGAACACAAGCGCAGCTTGTTTTGCAAATTGCCGTTGTGGGACCATTGGTGTTCTCATTTTTTCGGGACGGTCGATTTCGAAATCTTCATGGAAACTCAGGTTTTGAAGGTTTTCGGGGTGCACGCGCGACGACGCGCGCGTGTGCATTTAGTCCTGTTTCTGTTGCACGGGATTATATAAACAAAGCCACGAAGATGAAGAAGTGCGCGCGCATAGTATTTTCTGACCAGGTATGAGGGGGAGGTCGGTACCGGCTTGGCTGGGGCTGTATGAGTTCATTGTTAGAAAGCAGGATGGGGCAGAATCAGTTGTAAATTGCACGTCCCCGTGGGGGTATCATCCGTAATCCGGGAGGGGGGAGATTCGAATTCTGATCTAGAAAGGAAAATGTATCCTGTCCACATTATGTGATGCACTCAATGTGGTGCAGCATGCGTTATGCAATATATGTGGTGACTTTCTGTGGTGCTATGTATGATGCAACAGATGCTGTGCAATCTACGGCGTGCAACCTAGGTGGGGCGAACAATGCGGTGCAATATAGATGGTGCAACTTATGTTGTGCAGCATGTGTTGTGCAATCTATCTGGTGCAATCTATGTTGCGCATTAGTTGTTGTGCAATCTACGTGGTGCAACCCATGTTGTGCAGCACGCGTGGTGCAATCCGTGCTGCGCAATCTATGTGGGACGATCGGTGTGGCCGCAACGAGGCCGCGACGGGGCGGCGACGGCGGCAACGTAGCCGCCAGAGCGGCAGACAGGCCCAGACCACGGGCCACGACGAGGCGGCAACGAGGCGGCGACGAGGTGGTGACGGGGCGGCGACGGCGGCAACGTAGCTGCCAGAGCGGCAGAAGGGCCCAGATGACGGGCGGCGGCGAACCGGCGACGGGGCGTCGGCGGCGACAGCATAGCCGCCAGAGCGGCAAACACGCACAGCTTCCCAGGCAATTTTCTCAGCGAAAGACCCCATCATTTGCAGTTGTGAATACCGCGTTGTGGTTACCGCTTCCAGTGGAGCTCCTAATGGGGCCACCAAACGCGTGATGGGGTTTGCCGTGATGGTTATGGCGGAGTGCGCATGCGCATTGTGCCATGGAGGCCTTAGGTGGAGTTTCCTATTCCACGAAGCGTGCGAGGGGTGCACCGAAATGGGCCCGGGGTCCGCATGCGAACGTCGCCAATGAAGCCTTCGGTGCACGCGGCAATGGCCACAGCAGCCTTCAGTGGAGCTCTGCATGGGGCCATGAAGCGCTGTACTAGGCAGTGGACAAACATGCGACCGCGGTAACTGGGGTCTTCGGTGGAACTCCCTGTGAGGCTACGAAACGTTAGCTTGAATGGTGGAGACGCATGCGGCCGCGGCCACTGGGGCCGCCAGTGGAGCGTTCTATGGGGCCACGAAACGTTGCACGAGGTGGCAGCGACGCAGGTGGACCCTCCCACTGGGGCCTTCGGTGGAGCGTCCTGTGGAGCCACGAAGCGTGATTGAGGTGTGCCGGCATTGGGCGGGGAGGCGTGTGTGGGGCGTTCGGTGGGGCTTCCTATGGAGCCACGAAGCGTGTGAGAAGCGTGCCGCAATGGGGCGGGGAGACGCGTGGACCTTGCCTGTGGCCTTCGGTGGAGGTCCCCATGAGGCAACGAAATGTGTGAGGGGTGTACCGAAATAGGGCGGGGGGGTCCATGTGGACCCTGCCACTGTGGCCTTCGGTGGAGCTCCCTATGGGGCTACGAAACGTGTGAGGGGTGTACCAGAATGAGGCGGGGGGATCCATGCGGACCCTGCCACTGGGACCTTCGGTGGAGCTCCCTATAGAGGCTACGAAACATGTGGGAGGTATGCCGAAGTGGGACGGGGGGAAGCAGGTGGACCCTCCCACTGGGACCTTCGGTGGAGCGTCCTGTGGGGCCGCGAAGCGTGTGAGAGGTGTGCCAGGATGGGGCGGGGGGGTCCGTGTGGACCCTGCCATTGTGACCTTCGATGGAGTTCCCTATCGAGGCACGAAACGTGTGATGGAATGGGGCGGGGGGGAGCATGTGGACCTTGCCATCGTGGCTCTCGGTGGAGCTCCCTATGGAGGCACGAGACGTGTGATGAAGTGTGCCGGAATGGGGCGGGGGGAGAGCATGTGGGCCTTGCCATTGTGACCTTCGGTGGAGCTCAATACGGGGGCACGAAAATTGTGGGCGAGAACACAACGCAGTTTTGTTCGTTGTCACAAAAACGCGGACCTGGGAACCTTCTACCCCTGCCGCCCCGCCGCTGGCGCCGCGGTTCGCCGCGGTGCCTGTGGTGGGGCGGGTTGGGTCGGTTGGGGGGTGCGTTTGGGGTGGCTCGCCTCAGGTCTTCATGGACTTCGTGTTCCTCGTCTTGTTCGTGTTCTTTGTCCACGTCTCCCTGCGGTGGGGGGAGGGTAAATATACCCCCGCGTCGCGCGCGCTGCCCCGAGGGCGCTTGTCGGCCGAACGCGAGGCTGGCGCCCTCGGTGCGCGCGTCGCGGGCCGCCGTGGCGCGTTTTTTTTTTTTTTTTTTTTTTTTTTTTTTTTTTTTTTTTTTTTTTTTTTTTTTTTTTTATAAAAAAAAAAAAAAAAAAAAAAAAAAAAAAAAAAAAAAAAAAAAAAAAAAAAAAAAAAAAAAAAAAAATCAGTCGCGTTGTAGGAGAGCTTGACGCTGGCGACGTGCAGAAGATAGAATTTATCAACTGTGCAATGAAGGACGGATTTCACATCGCGCCATCGCGCGGGATTGAGGAAGACGTTCGCTGCGCCATAGAGTGGGAAGCGTCCAGAGACAGCGTAGAGGTTATGCGTCTGCGCGACAATATGCTATCACGCCTGGAAGCGTGGGGACAAGCGTTACGACGTGACGGGGCCGTCGAGCAATGGTTCGCCGGCGCTGACGACGCGACGCGCGCCGTGTCCGCCGACGTGAATGGGCCGCTTTTAGCTGCTCTGCTCGACATGACGAGCTACGATGACACGGCCGCGGCTGATCTGTTCCGCTACGGCGCGCCTTTGCTCGGAAAGCTGCCCCATGCGGGCAGAGGGCCCGCAAAGAAATTCCCGGAGCCCACGTCGTCCGAGGAGTTGCTGACCTCCTCCCCCGTGCACAATAGAGCCATTTTGTCTTCCTTGCGAGAGGACGTGAACTCGTCTGCGATCCACGAGGGCGCGCTCGCCGATGCGTCTCTGTCGCGGATGACCGCTCCGGTTGTGCTGGCCAAGGCGGACTTGGGCAGGGTGCGTCTGTCCCCGCGTTTCTCCATTGTGCAGGGCGTCAAGCCGGATGGCGCGCCCAAGGTTCGCGTAGTAGACGATGAATCGAGAGGGGGCATCAACTCGGCGTGCCAGCCCGCCGAGAGGTTGTTGCTGGACGGGGCTGACGTTTTGGTGGACGCCCTGCGCTGCTATCACGGTCTGCGCGGGCACGCACCGGCACTGTTTAAGGCTGACATCGACTCCGCTTACCGGCGTGTGCCTATCGCTCCTGAACACAGGCTCGGGATTTCCGGGTGCCCCCCCCCGTTAAAAGCATCGACCTGGGGGCTCGTGTCGGGGTTCCAGAGGAACCCGGCGTTTGCGGTGTCGATGTCGGCCTTGCCACAGGTGGGCAGCTTACAGCACGTATTTGCACGACGGAGACATTTGGGTCACTGGTCACCTGGCGTTGATGTTCGGCGCCCTGGCTGCCGTCTTTGGGTGGGACCGAGTCGGAGCTGCCTTGGCGCACCTCGCCCGCAAGCTCTCAAAGATTCCCACCCTCCGATACGTGGACGATTTCTTTGGGCCGTGCGCACCCGCAACTAAAGAGCATACCATGGCATCGCTGGCCAGACTAGTGCGCCTGCTCCTAGGTCCAGGAGCGGTTTCCGATAAGAAGCTGGAATGTGGCGACGAGCTGGAGATTTTGGGCCTGCATGTGTCCTTTTCTCTCAGCGGGATCAACTTGTTTCCCGCGCCCAAGAAGGTGCGCAAGTGGCTTTTCTTGATCAAGCAAGCGCTCGACTGCGGGACACTATGTGCCGGCCAAGCCAGCAAGCTGGCCGGCGCTCTCAGCTGGGCAGGTCAACATTGCTTCGAGCGGCTAGGGCGTGCGATGTTGCAGCCCCTGTTCGCGCAGCAGAATGCGCGACGGGGTGTCGTTCGCGCCCCGCTCAACTTGGCGCTGTCATGGTGGGCGGAGGTGCTGGCCCTCGGCATCCATCAGTCCAAGCCGTGGGCGCAGCTGGAACGGCAAGAAGTGCACTTGTTCGCTGACGCAAGGGGCGGGTCCGATCCACGGCTCGCCGCCGTGCTGTTCGTCGATGGTCGCGCCTTCTGGTCCGACGCCCCTCCAGACCAGGAGCTGCTGGAGGACTTGGCGCCGCGCCGGGACTCTCAGATTATGGCGTTAGAACTGCTCGCTATAGCGCTGGGATTAGCTACCTTTAGTGAACTGCTGGCGGACCGCCGAGTGGTGATTTGGTCCGACAATGTGGGCGCAGAAGGGGCAGTGCGGAGCGGTCGCGCTTCCGCTTGGGACCACTCCCGCATCATTCACGCCATGTGGTTCCTCATCGCACGCACCCGGTGTTCGCCGTGGTTTGCGCGGGTCCCATCAGCAGAGAACATCGCCGACCTTCCGTCGCGGGAGGAGTACGAGTTGCTACGTGTTCTTGGGGCGAACTTCGTGACGCCGCGCTTACGCGCGGCTGAGTTCTTCGCACCGGAGACGTTTCTGGCCCGCGCTCTGCCGGCGGGAGCGCGCCGTCGCGCGTCGTCGCGCCCCGCGAGCGCCGTTGCGCATCGAAGGCGGCACGAAGCAACGAAGGCGAGTGAGCCGCTGTCCCGCGTCGAGCCCGTTGCGAGCCATGCCTCGCGCGTGCCTTGCGAGGGCGGCCCGCGCGAGTTGATGCCAAAAGCCGACAGTGGAAGCTGCGTCGTTAACCGGCCCCATCGATGGGCCCCTGGTCGGTTGTCCTATGCGTCAGCGCGCGGTCCCAGCGCAGCCAGCGACGGGCGCTCAGTCGAGCGATAAGCCATGACGTTGTTTCATGAGGTCCGCGGCGTCCTGCCAGAGCTTTCACCCATGGTTACCTTTGCGTTGATCGAGTTGCTGCGGCGCCAGGACATAACGCATCTCAGAGATCTGCAGCTAGCGCGCGTCGATTGGTTCGAACCGGTGTCTGCCGCAGAAGGGGAACGAGGCGTCAGCCCTGACGCCCTGCGCGTAGCGCTGTCAGAGTTAATTAACGAAGCGAAGAAGCCATCTGCCGTCGTGCGCGGCGCAAAGGACGAACCTCCGCCTGCACCCGACGTGCATCAGCGCGAGTGCCGCAGCCGCAGTCGCCCTGCCAGGCGGCGAGCTGCCAAGTGCGATGAGCTTTCGGCGGCTTGCGGTGCTGTGCGGGACCTTGAGCTGGCCGTCAGCATAGCGCGCCAGTGCACCATCGAGCCGCGCGCGGGCCCCCGCCGTGAAGTCGAGGCCCTGCGGCAGGGCCTCGCCCAGCGAAGCTTCAGCGAATGGTCGAATTCGGCTCGGGTCGCCGCGATTCTGGGCAGCTGCCCGAAAACGTGGCCCAGCGTAGTCAGCGCCTTCCGCTGCTGGGCGACTTTCGCCATGACCGTGCTCGGCTGCGACGCGGGGGAAGTGATTCCGCCGTCGCCCGAGGGCCTTGCATTGTGGAGCACATGCTTCCGTTGTAAAGGAACATTCGACAACTATATTTCGCACGTCAGATTAGTCTGCATCCTGTTGCGCGTCCCGCTGGACGCGCTGAGCGACCCGGCAGTCGAGCGCGCGGCTCGCGCGGTGCAAGCGCGAAACACTTGGCAGGCCAGGCCCAAGATGTTTATTCGGGAGGCGCTCCTCGCCAGATTACTGAAGCATCTCGAACGCCACCAATCGGGGCGCGAGCTGCAGATGCTTTTCTTGACGGCGTACATATTCCTGTTGCGATTGCCGTCGGAAGCACTGCCGATGCACGTCGCTCGGGACGGCGATCCGCCGCGGGCGGTCGAGCCGAAGAGCTGCCTACGCCTGCATGACGGCTCGATCTCGCTGACGTTGCTTTGGCGCAAGAATCGCGCCACGCCGCTCACGATGACGCGCACGTGCTGGTGCGCGCGCTGTCCATCAACGTGCCCCGTGCACGCGCTGGGGAAATTCTGCGCCGACAGCGCGGCCCAGCAGCCTTTTGCGGGTTTCCGCCCGGACGCTGTCCTATCGGCGTTGAGAGCGGCCCTGCAAGAGCTCGGGGTGCCGCGGCACGATGCCTATCGCACCCACGATTTTCGTCGGGGCCACGCCCAAGACATGGCGGTGCGTGGCTCGCGGCTGGCCGACATCCTTCGCGCCGGAGATTGGCGGTCCGCCGCCTTCCTGTCATATTTAGACAGGGATGCGCTTGAGGACAGCGCCGTCAGGGAAGCGCACGGCGGCGCTTCGTCCAGCGACGAAGACAAGGACTGAGGTGGCTGTGAGCCTATAGAACACCTTCGGCGAGAACAGCGTTGGGTTTTCCTCGCGCGCAGGTGCAGCAAGGGCCTTGGGTGTCGCTGCACCCGCGCGCTCCCGCGGGGAGCGGCGAGCGACGAGTGCGCCGCTCGCCCCCCCCCGCGGGCGCGTGCCTACCCAACGCGCAGCGCTCCCCGCGCTCTCCCCCAACCCTCGGGTTTTCCAGGGTAGCGTCTTTTGTGGGCGAGAACACAACGCAGTTTTGTTCGTTGTCACAAAAACGCGGACCTGGGAACCTTCTACCCCTGCCGCCCCGCCGCTGGCGCCGCGGTTCGCCGCGGTGCCTGTGGTGGGGCGGGTTGGGTCGGTTGGGGGGTGCGTTTGGGGTGGCTCGCCTCAGGTCTTCATGGACTTCGTGTTCCTCGTCTTGTTCGTGTTCTTTGTCCACGTCTCCCTGCGGTGGGGGGAGGGTAAATATACCCCCGCGTCGCGCGCGCTGCCCCGAGGGCGCTTGTCGGCCGAACGCGAGGCTGGCGCCCTCGGTGCGCGCGTCGCGGGCCGCCGTGGCGGCTTTTGTTTCCCCTCACCCTTCGCCGCTCCTTTGGTTGGGGTGGGGCGCGGGGTGTCGCTGCACCCGCGCGCTCCCGCGGGGAGCGGCGAGCGACGAGTGCGCCGCTCGCCCCCCCCCGCGGGCGCGTGCCTACCCAACGCGCAGCGCTCCCCGCGCTCTCCCCCAACCCTCGGGTTTTCCAGGGTAGCGTCTTTTGTGAGCGGTGTGCCGACGTGGTGCCGAAGTGGTTGTGCGAAGAGCAAAGGCACGGGATGGTTGGAGGAAGAGTGAGAAACGCGGGGCGCTGCCTATTCAAAACGAGGACCCGACACCACACGATGGTTGGGAACAAGTATCCTCGATATTGTTTTGTACACCGCATCCTTCCCGCCTCAAGCAGATTCCACTGCCCGGGGCCACGTTTAGTATATTGCGAAGGCCTGACGGCCGGTGCCGCCGACCCTGTTCGCAATGCGCAGCAAGAGGCACGGGCTGTGGGATGGTTTGGGGGAACGGGGAGAAGGACGAGAAGGTGGGGGAGGGAGGTGTCGTATCTGACCCGGGACTTCCCCGGGACTCCCCCGGGACCCCCCCCGGGACCTCCTCTCCCCCCCCCGTCGGGGAAGGGAAAGGGAAGGGGCTTCCCTTCGACTCAATGACGACGTTGCTCAAGGTCGGTACGGGGGGGGGGCGTCGTATCTGACTCGGGGGGGGGGTCGCTACCCCCCCCGCTACCCCCCCCCTCCCGGCGGGGGAGGAATGAAAGGGAAGGGGCTTCCCTTCGACTCAATTACGAGGTTGCTCAAGGTCGGCTTGGCTGGAGCCCAGGGGAAGAGGAGTCCCAGGGGGGGGCGTCGTATCTGACCCGGGGGGGGGGTCGCTACCCCCCCCCCCTCCCGGCGGGGGAGGGATCAAAGGGAAGGGGCTTCCCTTCGACTCAATTACGAGGTTGCTCAAGGTCGGCTTGGCTGGAGCCCAGGGGAAGAGGAGTCCCAGGGGGGGGCGTCGTATCTGACCCGGGGGGGGGCTCGCTACCCCCCCCCCCTCCCGGCGGGGGAGGGATGAAAGGGAAGGGGCTTCCCTTCGACTCAATTACGAGGTTGCTCAAGGTCGGCTTGGCTGGAGCCCAGGGGAAGAGGAGTCCCAGGGGGGGGCGTCGTATCTGACCCGGGGGGGGGGTCGCTACCCCCCCCCCCTCCCGGCGGGGGAGGGATCAAAGGGAAGGGGCTTCCCTTCGACTCAATTACGAGGTTGCTCAAGGTCGGCTTGGCTGGAGCCCAGGGGAAGAGGAGTCCCAGGGGGGGGCGTCGTATCTGACCCGGGGGGGGGGTCGCTACCCCCCCCCCCTCCCGGCGGGGGAGGGATCAAAGGGAAGGGGCTTCCCTTCGACTCAATTACGAGGTTGCTCAAGGTCGGCTTGGCTGGAGCCCAGGGGAAGAGGAGTCCCAGGGGGGGGCGTCGTATCTGACCCGGGGGGGGGGTCGCTACCCCCCCCCCTTCCCGGCGGGGGAGGGATGAAAGGGAAGGGGCTTCCCTTCGACTCAATTACGAGGTTGCTCAAGGTCGGCTTGGCTGGAGCCCAGGGGAAGAGGTCTCCCAGGGAAAGGGAAGGACAGAGACGACAAGTACAAAGAATCACGGAGATGACGGCTCGAACGGAAAAACCCCTCACACACGCCGACAGGGTCGGCGGATTTAAGAACACGCACGCCCCAGGGAGGGCATTTTGTATACCAAACCCATGACCATGACCCGCGCCCAACCCTAGGGGCTCTTAAGTATGGTGTGTCTGTGTGTATGTGTGTATACGTCTGTATATGTGTGGGCGTGTGCGTGTGCGTGTTGTGTGTGCGTGTGTGTGTGTGCGTGTGTGTGTGTGTGCGTCTGTGTGTCTGTGTGTTTCTGTGTGTCTGTGTGTCTGTGTGTGTCTGCGTGTCTGTGTGTGTCTGTGTGTGTTTGTGTGTGTCTGTGTATGAGTATGAATGCGAATGCGAATGTGTGTGAATGTGTGATTGTGTGGATGTGTGGATGTCGGTGTGTGTGTGTTTGTGAGTGTGTTTGTGAGTGTGTGTCTGTGTGTGTGTGTCTGGTGTGTGTCTGTGTGTGTGTGTGTCTGTGTGTGTGTGTCTGTGTGTGTCTGTGTGTGTCTGTGTGTGTCTGTGTGTTTGTGTGTTTGTGTGTATGTCTGCGTGTCTGTGTGTCGGTGTGTGTCTGTGTGTGTTTGTGCGTGTTTGTGTGTTAGTACGAGTGTGACTGTGAATGTGTGTGAATGTGTGTGAATGTGTGTGAATGTGTGCGAATGTGTGTGAATGTGTGAATGTCGGTGTGTGTGTGTGTGTGTTTGTGTGTTTGTGAGTGTGTGTCTGTGTGTGTTTGTGTGTGTGAGTGCCTGTGTGTGCCGGTGTGTGCCTGTGTGTGTGTGTCTGTGTGTGTGTCTGTGTGTCTGTGTGTCTGTGTGCGTGTTTGTGTGTGTGTGTCGTGTGTGTATATGTGTGTGTCTGTGTGTGTCTGTGTGCGTCTGTGTGCACGTGCGCGTGTGTGTGTGCGCGTGCGCGCGCGTGTGTGTGTGTGTGTGTTTGTGAGGTGTGTGTCTGTGTGTAACTGTGTCGGTGTCTGTATCTGCGTCTCTGCCTGTGTCTGTGCCTGTATATGTGTCGGTGTGTGTGTGTGTGCGTCTGTGTGTCTGTGTGCGTGTGTGTGTGTGTGTGCTTGCGTGCGTGCGTGCGTGCATGCGTGCGTGCATGCGTGCGTGTTTGTGTGTCTGTCTGTGTGCGTGTGTGTGTGTCTGTGTCTGTGCGTGCGTGTGCGTGTGCGAGTGCGTGTGCGTGGGCGTGGGCGTGGGCGTGGGCGTGGGCGTGTGTGTGCTGGCAGACTGTAAGAATCCCTAAGGGCAAGCACTGTTTGGGGAATATATACATATATATATATATATACACATGTATATGTATATATGTATAGTTATATCGTAGCGGCTTTGAGCTCATACATCCTGCTCGTCCCCACCTGTTGCCGCGGTGTGCCAGGAGAACGCCAATTTTGCCTTCACGGGCAGCTTTCCATTCGAGCACGGACGCATGGGCTGCGAGCCTAGCGGGGAGATGAGGTGAGGGGGCGAGGAGAGGAGGAGGGGAGACTAAGAGCGAATCCACGAGGCATCGCTGGTGCTGCAGTACACCTTCCCGTCCCAAGTCCCCTCGCCAGCGCCTGCCACAGTGAACCTTCACTGCAGGAAGTGCCCCCTTGAAGGAGGAGCGCCCGTTGGGCCCTGCAGTGGAGGCGAGAAGACGAAGGCGACAGCCCCATTCTGAAGACGGTCTCTGCCCGCTGCGCGGTTGGAACTGTCAAGCTTCAGTACGAGGAGCAGTGAGGCATCACAGCCATGACGCCCAGCTCGCCCTGCTGACACGACTGGTGGTGCGACGAGGAGGATTTGCGCACGGCAGGTTCGCTTCGTGTCGACGCGGTGGCGACCCTGGCGCATGCGTTTCTCGGTTGCGCCCCGAGTGGGCGGATCTTGCCGATGTCGAGCGATCCGCGCTATCGGAAAGCCGCGACCGATCAAGCATGGACGATCCCCGCGGCGTCAGAAAGCAACGCGCAAGTCTTCAGGACACAAGCCTGGCGTACCAGGAGGAGGGATGGAGAGGAAGAGGAGGGGGAGGGAACGGAGCGGAACGGAAGCCGGCGCAGAGCTCCGCAAGCGAGCTATCGTTAAGTCGGGCGTGTCCCTCTACAGGACGAATACTCAGAAGGAACAACACATATTCTGGGGACGATGTTTTGCATATGTTTGATTATGTTTGGGGGTATTATGTTGATTATTTCTCTCGTCCAAAATCCGCCTGTAGGGGGACATGCCCGACCGAAAGTTATCGGGAAGGTCGAAGATTGTTCATCTGTTGATGAAATCGTCCTTCAGACAATCCCACACCTCGAAGTCTGCAAACCGTGTCCAGGGGTTGTCTGTACAGGTTTCCTGATTCCGTCCAGCCACTGATGGCGGGGGGGGGAGGGGGGAGGTGAGGACTCCAGTCGCGTCCACGCTCGCCCTGTATGGCACCTGGCGCGTGATTCCCAGCTCAGCTCTTCGCATCAGGTAAAACAGTACAGATGTGAACAGAGCGTTCCACTCCAGGCCTTCGAGGGTACCGCGGAGCCCCGCAGCCTGGGCACTTTGGACGGCACGCCGCCGGGGGGCGGAGGGGGGAAGGGGGCCCTGAAATTCGACGTCGCAACAACAGGCATTACGAGAAATCACGACCAGAGCCCTAGATCCAGTTTTTCTGCGATGTATCCCAAGCCGGATCGATCCGTGAACGCTCTGGGGCCCGAAATAGGGAGACATCGTTTTCTGCGAAAATCGGGGAAACGTAAGACTCGAGTACGCCGGATCTCGGGTTCGCCGACGCTTTTTGACGAGCGCGTCCTGGGTTTTGACGGTCCAGTTTTCGTGGGTTGTCTGCAGCGGGTGCACGCGTCAAATTTCTGACTGGGTCTCGTCCTTTTCTTGATGGCCCCGCCAGGCCAACCTGAGCCCCCCGAACACGAGTCGTGCGTCTCCCCGACTCGTGCGAGAAAAGAGTGCGGCGCCGGCGCCAGCACCTCAGGCGAGGCGGCGGAGGAGGGGGAGGAGACGGGAGGCGGAGCAAGCAGGCGGGGCCCGCGGGCAAGAGTTCGGCCGTGGCCGCGAGGCCAGGCCTCGGGTCGGGCCCGATGTCTTCCCGGAGCTCGCGACGCCACCCCTGGAGGGGGTGAGGAGGAGGAGGAGGAGGAGGAGGAGGAGGAGGAGGAGAGGAGGAGGAGGGGGAGGAGGCTCCAGAAGGCTCTTTGAGAACCTTCTGGAACCTCCTCCTCCTCCTGCTCCAGGTGCACGAGCCGTTCTTGTGCGTGCGGTGCGTTTTCCTCTCGAGGTCGCGGTTGAGGGTACTGCCCTGCCTCGTTCTTTGTTCCGATGTTTTCTCACGGTGCTTGCATCGGGCTCCAGCCTCTCTTGCGCGAGCGAGCGAAGAGGAGAAGGAGGCGTCTGCACTGCTGCGTAGGGTGAGGGATACTGTCTTCGCTCGCCGCCTCTTTCCCATCTGCCGTGTATGGGCTTCGAGCCTACCTACAGACCTACCGACCTACCTACCTACAAACATGCATACATACACACATACATATATAGGCATACTTTTACGTATACACACATGCATCCGTACATACATGCGTACACGCATACACACATGCATACACACATGCACACACATGCATACTGCCATGCGGGCATGCATACACTCACACATTCATACATACATACATACATAGATGCACACTTCCTTCCTACAGACATACATACAGACATGTATACACACATGTATACAATCATAAAGACAAACGTGCATACACACACGCATTCATCAATTGATACATATGTACTTGTATGCATGCATGCACGCATACATGCATGCACACACACCTACAAGTACACATTCATACATGTATAGACGCATTCATGCAGATATGCATACATACATGCATGCATACTTTCATACAACTATGTACATACACATCTACGTATACATATACCTATACAGAAGGATATGCACCCCGAGAGTCAGAAGTAAGGGCCGTAACAACGTTGCGGTTCGAAAGATTTGGGAAAATATCCATCTGTGGTAACGTGAGCGGATGTCCCGCCGGCTCGCCCCATCTTCCCGTGAACGTCTGCGGGCAGCGGACTTGGTGCAGAAGCCAGACGTAGAGCTGGCGGCCAAGCGTGAATTCGAGCTGTTTCCAGACGAGGTGGAAGGGATCGGGACGTGGGCCAGTTTCGTGCGGAGGCTGGGCCGCCTAGCGTACAAGAAACGGTGCTGGGCTGTCCTTGGACGCTTGTTGAACGAGGTCAAACAACAGGGAAGGGATACCATCGAAGCAGGACGTCCAGGCCCTCCGCCGAGCACTGGAGCGAGTTCAAGCAGAGCTTCGGCAGCCTCGAGCAAAGCGGACGCCACAGGTAAAGCAGCCAACGCCGCGCAAGCGGCGGCTGACCGAGCTTCACAGAGGGGACCGGCACGGCTGCGGCGGCCGGTCCGGCAGATGACAGGATGGCCGCGGAGATGAAGATGCTTGGCAAGCAAAAGATGTTTGATGGAGCCAAGCCGCCATGACGAGATTGTCCTGTGGTATTTGAAGCCCTCGCTGGTGCGACGAACCCCAACATGGCGGCGGCGATGGCGAATTCGAAGGTCTCGGAGGACCCAGCGATCACTGCCAACCTCGAGCCGGGAGACCAGCAGTTTGCAAGGACGCTCGGCTATTGGCAGATCCGGACTTGCAGGAACCACGCTTTCGATGTGGTGCTGAACGCAGGCAGACTGGAGGGCTTCGAGGCACGGCGGCAGTTACATCTACGGTACGCTGGACAGTTGATGACGCTGCTAGCATGGGATTTCAGTGGAGAAATGACGAGGCCTTCGACCGAGAGATCATCTTGCAATGGTCAGCCTCTGGCGATTCTCTCAGCGATGCGATCAGGATCGGCATCGTCGCCAGACTGGTTCCTGAGTCGCGTTCGAGACAGACAGAACATGATCATGCACGCACAAAGGTCGACTGAATGGCCGAAGTTTCGGAAGGAGATCCTGCGTGGCGCTCCCAGGCGACCGCGGCTGTAGTCAACATCGGAGCAGCGCCAATGGACCACCCTGCCTTCGGCAGCGGCAAGGGAAAGAGTCGCTACAACGTCCGCAGGGGCAAGGGCCACGATGAGGAGAACTGCTGGCATCGCAAGGAGCTGGACGCGGTCGAGGCGAAGCTGACGGAAAAGGCGGCAAGGGCAAAGCACATAGAGACGGCAAGGGCAAGACTGGCAAGGCGACAAGTGCACAGTACCCAAGTGCTTAAATAGCCATGGGCACAGGCACATCTCTCGGGACTGCCCGAAGAGGAGGAATCTCTACTCGCGCGAGCCCGAGCCTAATAAGTCGCCGCGCGGGCTGCGGCTGGCGCCGCTCACGATGGACGAGAAGGACGCGGCCTGGAAGGCACTCGACCTGATTGTGGAGCACGGCATGGTGGGCGACAAGCTGGCGCACGAGCCGAGCAGACTGGGCGCGGACACGCGCAGGGCCAGTCGCAGGATCGCGACGGGCACCGGTTCGCGCGCAGCTGCGACGGCGGTGCCGAGGGACGTCGGGCTGGACTACACAACGCACGAGAATGGCACGAGTGCTAAGGGCGAGGGCTGCCGCGCGGCGAACGGCGGCTGGGTCGCCGACGAGGGCTGGGTCGCCGACGAGGGCGCGAAGGAGGTGATCGGCGAGGCGATCGGCTCTGGCGGCGCGACGCAGGTGCGAGGCACCAAGGCGAGAGTGGCAACGGCGAGTAGGGCTTTCGCCTCGTTCTCGGAGGTGGTCGACGCCAAGCGCAGGTTGGTTTCCGGTGCGGACGGCAGCTTCGCGCAGAAATTGGCATCGGGTTTGCCACCCCTTCCAGGCAACGGAACAATGCGCACGAGATGGAGATGGACCTCATGCCCTACACCTAGGCAAACAAAGAGGGTGATAGAGTAGGTGGTCGGCTTCTCCAAGCAGAGCCAGAGCATGGATCGCAAGCCGACGGTTCGCTGCGTGGCCAGTCCATGACGATTGCGGAGCCGCAGGTGGCCAGGCGTCGGCAAGGGCCCCGGCAGCGCCGCGGGCGTCGGGAAGCGCCCCGGCAGCGCCGCCGGGCCCGGCCCGAGATCACCAGCGCCAAGGGGAGCGCGAGAGCGGTCCGCGGCAAGGGCTGCGCGTCGGCCGCGCGAACCGACGCAGCAATAGCGAGAAGACCACGAGGTGCTGCGCACGCCGTTTCGAGCCAGGCGGCGCCGCCGCGCGGACGGTCGCGGGCACGCGGAGCCACGCGTCTCGAGAGGCAGCTCGGGGGGCGCAGCGCGGGGCGTTCGACCACGGCGGCCTCGGCAGCAGCGAGGGCGCTTCCCCGATTTCGTCCATGAGAGATTCCTCGCACAGACGCGGGCGCCGAGTTGCGAGCGCAGCGCGGAGATGCTCGCCAAGTTCGCGATGGGCGCCCGCTTCAAGGAGGTCGTCTTTCGGTGCGACAGCGAGCCAAGCATCCTCGCGTTGACGGGCGAAGCCATGAAGAGGCCAAAGAAGGACCGCGGAGACGAGCGCGCGACCGAGACCTCGGCCGTCGGCGAGCCCCAGTCGAACGGTCTGGCCGAAGGAGCGGTCCGAGACATGAAGGGCCTCGCGGGCACGCTCAAACACGCGGTGGAGGAAACGCATGGAGCCGCGATCGCCCCGAGCCATCCTGCCCTACCACGTCTGATCAGACACTGCGCGGCCATGCGTAACAAAGGTCAGATGGACACCCGCGGCCGCGCCTTGCGCGAGCTGGGGAAGGGGCGCCCGCGCAGGTGGCCGCTCGCGGGGCTCGGCGAGAAGGTCTTCTACTTGCCAGTCGGCAACAGAGAGTCGCGGCTGGCGGACGGGCGGCTGGAGGGGCGTCTCCCACGGCATCAGGGGCGACAGCGACAAGGTGCACGCGGCCCCCCGCTCTCCTCGAGAGCGGACAGGGTGCTCCCCATGGAGCTGAGGGGCGCCCCGTGGCAGCCAGTCCCCGGGCAAGACGTAGAGGGGCTGGAGGCGCCGCCCGCAGCGGTCAAGATCGCGGCCGACCAGGTGGCGCCAGACGCGGACCCACCGCCGGTCACTGGGCTCGCGGGCCCGCCAGCGCCGAGGCGCGTCCACGTCGAGAAGGACGCGGAGCTACGTCGCCACGGCCGCGCCCAGGGCCGTCGCGAGCGCGCGGCGGCCCAGGGATACCAGAAAGCGATCATGCACAACGAGGGGCGCAGAGCCAGAAGAATCGAGAAGGCGACGGCCGAGGTCAGCGCTCTCGACGGTGACGCGCGCGCCGCGGAAGCGCATCTGCTGCTATCATAGCATGAGAGGGCGATCGACCAGCAGCTGAGAAGCCGCAAGCGAGACTTGGCCGAGTGGAACCACCGCCAGATGGCAATTCCAAGGCGAGTTCGCCAGGCGCAGCTTCGTCGAGCGCGCCGGCGGCGAGTGCGGACGTGGAGACGCCTGGCGACGCGGGGGGGTCAACGCGCTGCTGGAGCAGCCGGGCATAGAGAGCCTGGCCCTGCAGGAGGCCTTCAAACCAGGCGAGTTCGCGAGGTAAGCTCCCGAGTTCGACTTGAGGCCAGGGATTGCGATGGGCCTCGGGACGGGCGGGGACTTCCGTCTCGCGGAGCTTCGCAAGAGGGCCAGAGTTAAGCCGAGAAGGGCGAGCCAGCATTCCTCATCATGTCGCCCGTGTGCACGCCGCTCTCGATGCTCATGGAGCCGTGGAAGGCGAGCGGCAAGAGGGGCGGGTGAAGTTCCAGAAACTGCTCGCGGAGTGCAAGATAGACCTAGGCTTCTGCATGGAACTCCGCCTACGAGTACGAGAAGGAGAAGAAGCTTTCCTCTTCGAGCACCCGTGGACTGCTACGAGCTGGAAGGAGGAGTGCATCAAGAGAGTTCGAGAGCGTCCAGAAGTGATGGTGGTCAGAGGCAACCAGTGCGCGTCTGGTGCTGAGTCGCACTGGCTTTGTGGCTCGCAGGGCGCTGTGGCCAACTGATTGGCTGGATAACGAGCAGCCCCGAGGTGGCGAAGCAGGTTGGCGCCCTGCGCGACGGGGGCCACGAGCACATGCACCTCCTGGACGGGAGGGCGAACGCGGCAGAGAGGTCCTTGATGGATCTGGTGAAGCCGATCCTGCGCGGGATCAGGGACGAGCTGAAGATTGGGCACGGGCTCCACGCGTTCGACGCGGGCCAGGCTGCGGAGGAACCCGAAGCCCTGGAACAGGCGAGCGATGAGGAGATGGCGACCTTCTGCGACGGGAGCAGCGGGGCCGCGCTGGACCCCGCGGGCGTCAAGAATGCCCGACTCGGCGAGATGGGCTGCATGTCCCGGCTGGGAGCACTCGATGGGCGGAAGATCGGCGAGGCCTCGATAGTCACGGGCGCCCGACCGTTTCCCAGCGGCCTGGTCGACACCAACAAGGGCGACGACACCAAGCCAGAGTTGAAGAGCCAGCCAGCGGCGGAGGAGACGAGAAGGCTCAGCACATTCGGGCCTGAGGACGCGGCGACAACGTTCGCGGCGACGCCGCGGCTGGAGGGACCGAGGGCCACTGCCATGGCGGGCAGGATGCGCGATCGAGTACCGACGTTCACCGACGCATCTAGAGAGCATCTTCATTCAGAACTGAAGAGGATGGTTGCAAGGAGGACGAGCGCTGGCTGCTGCTGAAGGCAATGCACGGGCTGCGCGATGCCTTGAAGGCGGAGGACACCATAGTGGGGCTCCTGCAGGCGAAGCAAGGCAAGTTCTCGCCATGCATATAGACAGTGGGCGAGCTGGTCGCCTGGAGGCGCGGCGACGATTTCGCGGCGCTCGGCGGCAGGAGGGGGTCTCCGGAGTTTTCAGCTGGCTTGGGAGGGCATCTTATCGCGAAGGCTCGAGGAGCACAGGGGCCCGATCCATATGGCGGGGACCTCGACGATATCGCGGTGCTCAAGAGGATCGCGAGGTGGGTCAGGGCTACTGGCGAGGACGAGATGATAGAGCACGCGGCGGACCCGAGGCACGCGGAGATCGTCTCGGCACAGCTGAGCCCACAGGGCCGAGAGGTCAAGGCGGTGACAGCGCCTGGAGTTAAGCGACAGGACATGGACGGCGATGATCTTCAAGGCAGGGAGCAAGTCATGCACCGATCAATTTGCGTGCGCATCCAGCACCTGGCCCAAGATCGGCCACCTGATCTACATAATACGGCGAAGGAGACAGCGCGAGCGACGCAGAGCCCGACAGATGGCGGATGGCAGGCCATGGAGCGGATCGGCCGCCACCTCATTGGCAAAACGAGTCAGGTGGTTGAGTGCCCCCGGCAGGCAGGTCGACGAGAGGCCTCGCCCAACGCCGACGGCGATGTCGCTGGCTGCGCACGGACAAGAAAGTCGGCATCATCGTCTACGGCGCTGATAGGTCAATGCTGGATTCGGAGCAGCTCGTCGGCCCGCGGCGCTGCAATTCTTTGTCCACGGGAGAAGCAGATTTGCGCTGGCGAAGGGAGCCCTCGTTCGTTTTGGGCCAGACTTTCGCCCGCGGCATGGGCGCGGACCTCGAGGCGGCTTCGAAATGCGACGCGACGGCGGGCAAAGGTATCGCTAAGCGTCGTGGAGCGGGACGCGTTCGCCATTTGCACGCACCCTCCTCTGGCTGCAGAAGGCTGCGCAGCAGAAGAAGCTGACAGTGGCCCAGATCGCTGGAGCTGAGAACCCGAGCGACATCCGAACCAAGTGCCTCGAAGGCCACCTAATGGAGAAGCTCCTGAAGATGATGGGTTTCGTGGCGAGAGAGGGTCGGAGCCGGCTGGCCCTGCGCGCAGCGTTGGACACTTGAGTGATGGAGTGGTGGTAAGCACCCGTCGTGAGCGCTTGAGCGAAGGCAATGAGGCGTTTGGCCTCAGTGGACTGACGGTTTGGGTCACATATCTGCGCTGAAGAATCTTCTGAAGTAGCGATTGGATGGGATCGCCACGCTCCATTGATGCCTCTCGCTTCGCAGGGTGCACGTCCGGAGCGCGTAAAGACTGAGCGTCTGATGGTTTTCCCTGCACGTCTGTCGCGCCTGTCTGCCGTGTCGTTCTGCCCGAACTGGGGGCGCTGCCGGCGCCATTGGGGCGTCTGGAGGACCTGCGTGAGCTGTTCGGAGCATGTCCAGTCCAGTTTTTTGGAGACCTCCTTAGAGCCACTCCTGGGAACTCCTGGGGCCTTCCTGGGGGCCTGTTGGAGAGTCCCTCGGGGGCCTCTGGGGAGTTCCTGGGGGTCTCTTGGGTGTGTGTTGAACCGTTTTGGGTGGTTTCCTCTTGGAGGCTTCTTGGAAGCCTTTGGGAGACTTTTTGGTGGCCTCTTGGGGGCCTCTTGGGGTTTCTTGGGGGCGTTTTGGCCCGTCTTGGGGCGCTTTTGCGCCGTTCGGAGGCTGTTTCGGGGGCCTTTTCGGGGCCGCCTTGGGGCGATCTTGGGGTCCTCTTGGGCCGTCCTGGGGGCCTCTGGGACCGTTTTGGGGGCCTCTTTGGGCCATCTTGGGGTCGTCTTGGGGCAATTTCGGAGGTCGCTTGGACCGCCAAGGGCCTCTGAAAGTCGAGGAGGGCGAGAACGTTCAAATCCTTCAAACCCCATGGAAAATCAAAGATGTTGGCCTCGAAGCTCCCTTGGCGGTCCTCTTGGGGGTCCTCTTGGGGCGTCTTGGGTTTTGTTCAGCCCTCTTGGGGCCATCCAGGACCGTCTTGGGAGCGTCTTCGCCCGTCTTGAGGCCATGTACAGCCATCATGAGGCCCTCTTGGGTATCCCAAGAGGGGGAACAGGCCGAACGCATAGATGTTCTGTAGGTTTTGGTAGGTTTCTGGGCTCCGGGAGGGGGGGGCCAGGTTGGGTCGACGGATGTGGCGTAGCGCTGGAGGGGTTACGGGGGAAACATAAGAATGTAACACAATACAAGACACACCAATTATGTAAGAACGGGATACATTGCAAGTGTGCAATCATTGGACACTTTGGATACGTTGCACTATCGTTTCCGCAGAAAACGCTGCCGCTCAGCACGTCACTTCCGGACGTAGATTCTACAGGGTTGCGCCACATCCTGGTTGGGTTTGTTGGGGTGTTCGGGGGCGATATTGGACGGCTCGAGGGTTTTTTGAGACGTTGCAGGCCCCTCGGGGGCGTCTTGGGCCGTCTTGGGGCCTCCTGGGAGCGTTCCTGGTCCCTCTCTTGGGCCTCTGTTGGGCCCGTCTTGGGAGCCTCTTGGGCCGTCTTGGCCGGCTCTTGGGCCGTATTGGGGCCCTCCTGGGCCGTCTTGGGGGCATCTTGGGCCGTCTTGGAGCGGTCTTCATGCCCTCTTGGGCGTTGTTAGAGCGTCGGAAAACCGGAAGGGCGAGAACCTCAACAACTGTTTTAAACAAGCAATACGAATCAATGATTTTGGCCTTTCGGAGCCTCTTGGGATGCCTTTTGGATTCCTTTTGGGGCGATGTGGCGGCCTGTAGGGCCGTCTTGGGGCCATCATGGGCGAATTCGGGCGATCTTTGGGCCCTCTTGGACCGTCTGGGAGGCGTCTGAGTCCCCACTTGGCCTGTTTTGGGGCCCTCTGCCCCCCCATGGCGCGTTCGGTCCGGGGGGGGGGGGGATTCCCGGTTGGGGGTCCTTTGGGGGGGATTATTGGGGGGGAGAATCTCTCACGCCTAGAGGCCCACAAAGGGGTCGGCGGATGCTCGAGCCGCCGGACGAGGCGGAGATGGAATGCTGCGGCCGACCCCACGAGAGGCGAACTTGGCCAGGAGGGCCGCATGTATATGCAGCCCGAGAGCCAGAGATAAGGGCCGCAACAACATGGCGGCTCTAGCAATCTGGAGACACGTTGCATCCGACATAGACACCGGCATATGTGTACATACCTACTGCACACGTACATACATATACCAAAACACACTAACAAATAGACATATACATATGTAGATAACATATACAGTTATATATGGAGAGAGACATTGCCATAGACACACACACACACATAAATAAGTATATGTAAATATATGCATAGATATAGATATGAGTGTGTGTGTGCCCTCATGTAGGTAGGCAGCGCGCGAGCGAGGAAGAACCGGAGCGGCCTCGGCTGGCGCGCCGTGCGAGGGGCCCGCGGGGCCGACGGCGGCGGGCTCCCGGCGGCGGCCAGCGCCGCCGACCGCGCCGTCGAGAGACGGACCTTTTTCGGCGGCGAGCGAGGGGGGGGGAAGCGAGAAGGAAAAGGCCTTCTCAGAAGGCGGCGGGGTTTCTCAGAAGCCCTCGCGCCTTCTCAGAAGGCCGGGGGACTCCCGAGCCGTCTGAAGGGACCTGCCCCTTCTCATTTCTTCCCCGGGCTTGCCGCCGAGTTTGCGCGCAGGCGATTTGTTTCTCCCGCAATCCTCGAGCTCCGCCCGACAAGTTGTTGGCCTCTCCGGAAAGGGGGGGGCGCTCTGGGACTCACTCCCGCGGGGCTATTCGCACGCGCCTCGTGTGCAGGATGGGTGCCCCCCCGTCGTGTCTCCCAGGGTTGGGCCCCAGATTTCTGGTCCAGTCGAAAACTCCCAGAAAGTCGGGGACTGGGGTCGGTCACCGTACACCTTAGGCGATGCTTAAGAAAACTTAAGTTTTCGGCCAGAGTCTCGATTATTCTTAACGTTTCAATCTAGATCCTAAGTCTGTGATAGAAATCTTTGTTTTTTTTTTCAAGTTTTGAGACTATGAATTTCTTAACCCATGATTTCTTAAGCATTTCGCAGGGTGTATCCCCCGTCACTTGCTTTCCCGGCGCGGCGTCTGGCGGGCGCGGCCCCGCGGGGGCAGCCGGGCGGAGCGCGTCGGAGGAGGGGTCAGTATACGGCCGAAGCTCGACGATCGGGCCGGGCGAAAGGGGGGGATCAGGAAAGGGGGGGCTACGAAATTTGCTGCATGCAGCTGGATTCGGCCCCACCGAGGGGCCCATTCCTCGATACATAGCCGCCTCCGGCGCCGGGAGGCGCCGGGAAAATCAGCTACATGAGCTGATTCTCAACCCCCCCTTTTGCTATCCCCCCCTTTCGCCCGACCCGAGACTAGGGTATCGACTACAGAATCGATGTACCCCCAAATTAGAATTTACGCATTTTCTTCGCGGCTGTATCCAGGTGTTACATATTTTTGCAGGTCTCGACGAACAAATCAAATCCGGGGTAAATGAAGCCTGTAGCCATCCCCTACTCGAGAAATGAGCACAGGAAGAACGGGGACGAAAACCGACGGCAGATCCTGCCCGTTTCGAGCAGGGCTCGTTGTCGGCGTCTCCGCGGGCGTTGTCCACCTGAGACAAGAGGTCGCTTACCCAACAGCGGTCGCTGACGCTAGATAACAACTCATGGGAGCTATTCTTCTGGTCGTTCGTCCCAGGGGGAGGCGAATGGCAGGACATGGCAGCAAATGGAAGAAACGTTCAAGTGCGTGTGCGTCAGATCACGCGTCTGAAGGTGAGTGGGTCTGAACGCAAGATGTCGGAGTATACATACCTGAGTATGCGTGGGTCTTCTTGCTCGGGGTCTCACCAGCGAGCCGTCTATGTGGAATGCTCCTTGGCAAAAGGAAGCAGCGTTAAATATGGGAGCTCGCGATTGTGCAGCCGCTTGCGCTTTCCTCGAGGCACGCAGAGCATGGCAGGGCCTGCCGACCATGAGCAAGACCTCGCAGGGCTATCTGCATTCCGCGTGGTCTCGCAAGCTCTGTGGAGGGTCGTTGCGAGCGTTTGCAAACAGGTCGGGGGGCAAGTTGGGCGACTTTTGAACACGTCTGCTGGAAAAGAACCCAACTGCAGTCTGGCGGCACGTTGGAGGCGCTTCGCGAACGATCGCAAGCCCCTTGGAAGCGTTATCCAGCATTGCTCTCCCCTTTCGACGCATTTTGCGATCGTTTGCGAACTTCTGCAAGCAGTTTGGAGGCACTGTTGGGCACCTTTGGTTACTTCCGGGGGCACGTGTTGGCAAAATGGCCCAGAGCATTCTGGAGGGACTGTGGGAGCGTTTTGCGAACATTGGCGGGCACCTTGGAGGCATTGCCCAGCACTGTTGGGCACGTTTGAAGGTCTTTGCGACCGTATGCGAACGTTTGCAAGCATTTTGGAGGCACTTGCGGGCACTTTTGCATCACTTCGCTAACGTTTGCGAGCACGTCGGACGCACTTTTAAACACTTTTGAACATGTTGGAAGCACTTTGGGGCACTTTGGGTGACGTTTGAAACACCTTTGCGAGCTCTCCGAACGTTTGCAAGCACGTCGGAGACATGTTTGGTCAGTTTTGGGTACACGTTGGAAAAGCGCACCAAAAGTAACCACAAGCGACAAAAAAGGGCCTCCGGCGTGCGTGCAAACGTTCGCAAGAGCCGATTCCAAAGGTGATTGCAAACGTTTGCGAAGCGCCTCCAGAATGCTTTTGGTGAAGGTGCTTGCAAACGTTCGCGCAGCGTTGTCCAAAGTGACCGAACCATGCCGGAAGTGTCTCTAAACTGCTTGCAAACGTTTGCAAAGTGTTTCAGCAGTCCCTGGGAGTGTTTCCGAAGTGCTTGCAAACGTTCGAAGAGCGGGGGCGGAGGAAGGTGAAGCATAGAAGGGGGGTGGGGTAGGAGGGCGATGAGGACGAGAACGATGACAAAGAGGCGATGACTACGGTAGGGTGCGAGCACGAGCAATTGGAATGGTAATGACAAGATCCGTACCAGCGGCAGCAGTACTAGTTGTTGCTTGCCGTTGTTATTGTACCTGCTGTGTTCTGTTGCTGCAAGGGGGCACTAACAATATGAAGGCCCTTTGCGAATGTTTGCGAGCGTTTGCGGGCACTTGGGGGGCACTTCGGGGGACTATTCATTTGAAAAAGACAGATGTTGTTCAAAACCGTCGGTGACGGCGCTGGACATCATTTGTTGTGGGGTATCGTGCCCATTATTTCCGTACCCATCTTCAGCGTGCCAAAGCGAAGGGGCATGGTTGGCCGGGTTCTCCCTCGAGAGTTCGTCCGTCTTCGTCGTCGCCTCTCGGCCACGTTTCTCACGGGAGGATAAACCACCCCGACCACGATAGTCGGCGTTTATTATTGACGCTTCGCGTAGCCCCACCAGCCCATCCAGAAACGAGGCCCATGAGAGCTGACGGGAGGAGAGAGGAAGAGACACGCATAGTCAAACAGCGAGGGAGGCTTGGGAGGCTCCGTGGCCATCTCGAGCCGTCTTGGAGCGGTCTTGGGGCCATTTGGAGCATCTTGGGAGCCATCTTGAGCCAGCTTGGGCTATATGAGCCATCTTGGAGGTCATCTTGGGCTCTCTGAGGCCGCTCGGGGGCCTCTTGGGGGCCTCTCGGGTGCCTCTTGGAGTCCTCTTGGGGTTTCTTGGGGCGCTCTTTGGGCCCTCTTGGGGCTCTCTTGGGAACCCTGGAGGCCCTCTTGGGACCATCTTGGAGGCTATCGATCAAACGAGGGGGTTCCTTCATCTCCGCCCCACCCTCAGGGGCCACGATCCTCGTGAGGGGTGGCGAAAAATGGCCCTCCCAGGGGCCGAAAAAGGATGCTCCAAGTCGTCGCGGCCCCCTCCCAAAAAACCTCAGGGAGGGGAGGGAGAGGGTTCCCGTCCCCGAAGGGAAGAGGGGTCGTGGAAGAGGAAAGAGACCTTCCGTAGACCACCTGTCGCCCAAAGGGCTGGTGGGATTAAACGGCCTTGGGCGTTGACTACTAAACAGCCTTACTCTGTTCGATTCCTTCCTTGGGCGCGTTTACGAAACAGCTTCGCTTGTCGGGGCGCTCATTCTCAGGGTGGACGTGCTGCAATCTAGTTTCGCCCCTAGAAGAAGAACACAACTGCATCGACATAAACTTGTGGCGCTCCGCGCGGACTTCTTGGATCTGCGCTGGGCCCCCCTCCCTGGCGCGCGGAGCGCGCCAGGGGCGTCGCCGCGCCGGCGGGGGGGGGGGAACCCAGCGCGGCTCCAAGAAATCTGCGCGGAGCGCCAACAGTTTATGGTTATGGTGGTTGTTTCTCTCCGGGCCCCCCCCCCTTTCCACACCGCCCCCGTCCTGCCCCTGCCGAACTCCTCCTTCGTCACCTCCCTCCTTCCTCTCCTCGTCCTCCTCGGCGTATCCTCCGCTTCCTGAGGGCCGCCGCCTGTGTCGGCCGCGGGGGTGCGCCCGACCCGCCCTCTCGGAGCCGCGTGCAAGCCTCTGCCTCCTCCATGCCCTCGTCCCCCTCGTCATCATCCTCTTCCTCCGCCTCCTCTTCCCTCCTCCTCCTCCTTGTTCTCGTCCTCCTCCTTGCCCTCGTCCTCCCCTTCCTCCTCTTCCTCCTCTTCCTCTTCCCTCCTCCTCCTCCTCCTTGTTCTCGTCCTCCTCCTTGCCCTCATCTTCCTCGTCCCCCTCCCCTTCCTCTTCCCTCCTCTTCCCTCCTCCGCCTCCTTGTCCTCGTCCTCCCCCTTGCCCTCGTCCCCCTCTTCCTCTTCCTCCCCTTCCCCCCGTCCACCCCTCGGACGGAGTGTGGGCGAGGGTAAAATCCGTTCTAGAGCGCTTTCCAGAACGCTCGCAGAGCGTTGCGGAACGCTCCGAGAAGGTCGCGGCGCCCGCGACAGCCTCCAGAGCCGCTGGATTTCAGAGGTTCTCAAGGCGTCCCTGCCCGAATTGATCCTCGTCCTGGCTTCGTCTTGACCCCTCCCACTCGCCCATGTCAGGAGGGAAAAAAACACACAGACACAATTAATCCTCGATTCCGAGGAAAATATGGGAAAATATGGGAATTGGGGGGGAAGACAAAAACCCAGAAAATATGGGAAAATATGGGGAATATGTTTATTTGTGTGAATTCATTTGTGTGTCCTAATTTCCCTTTACCATGGGCCGCCCCCCGCGCGCTCGGCCGCGCCGAGGCTTCAAGAACATACACGACGTGAACTCCGTCGGCGACTTCTGGTCGTGGCTCAACCTGGGGCTGCTGCCGCTCTTCTTCCCCGAGAGGGGCACCTGGGACAGCCCCTCCTCTTCCTCCTCCCCCTCCTCCTCCTCCTCCTCCTCCTCCTCCTCCTCCTCCTCCTCCTCTTCCTCCTCCCCCTCCTCCTCCTCCTCCTCCTCCTCCTCCTCCTCCTCCTCCTCCTCCTCCTGCTAGCACATGGCGGCAGCGACAACGATGGTGCAGCGGGGGCGCGCCTCAAGAAACGGACTGCTTGTCGTCAGGGTAACCTCCGGGCTGTGTCGCTCCGCGCGCGGTGCGGTGGCTCCCCGTGGCCGCTGAAGGAGCTGCTGCGCTCGGGGTGCTCTGGGCTCCCCCCCACTTGCATCTCGCGCCTGCGGGTTTCAGGGCAGGGTTTCTTGCGAGGGTTTCTTGCTGCCGCGCCCGCGCGGTACTGTTGACGGTGGTGGTGGTGGTGGCGCTCATGGCGGTGTTGGAAATGGAGATGCTGATGGCGCGGCCACGGTATTGATGATCATGATGATGGTGATGGTAGTGATGGGAAGGTTTGCAGTCACGACGGCGATGGCGATGGCGACGGTGCCTGTTGATGATTGAGCGATCTTGTGATGAGGCTTATTTCTTCCCCGAGAGTGGCAATTGGAAGGGCCAGCCCTCCTCTCCTCGCACTGGCTATGCCGAAGATGTGCGACCTGTGGCCACGGAACAATCTTCACTCGCCCCTGGCCACCGCTTCGGACGAGAGTGATGGCCGGGGGGGCCCCAACGGTGTGGTTGCCACATCGCGTGGTGAGTCGGGGGGGGGGTCGGGGTCACCACGCGGTTTTGGGCCGTTGGGTCATTTTCCGAGGACGTCGCGGGCGACTGGGGCCGTGGAGGTGAGCGCGACATCGAGGTCTGGCAAGCTACCATGCTGTGTTATATATATATATATGTACTTATAGATTGTGCTTACTGATGCGTCTGATAGTATTTTCACGTGCTACAAGCGAGGTCTTTCTACTTCTGAAAATTCAGGCCTGTATTATCTCCACTTTGTCATTGTGTAGCATGCTGTATGAACAGCTGCTGAATGAGCATCATTTCGGTTACCAATTCGTGTGTCCAATAAGTTACAACCGCATAATATCTGCACCAATGTGGGCCTAGCGCGGACAATGTAAACATGTGTACACGTATGTTACCAGACGTAGGTTCGCACATGATCGTATACCAGACTTTACGCACAGGCACTTTGTATCAACATATGTGTATAACGTATACGCATACACATGCTATCTCGCACGTCCGCATGTCAATTTAGCACATCGCGCACTGACCGATTATATCTCACATCGTTGGATCATGTCTCATATCGGCATCACTTTACCCAAATGGGCGAAGATGTTTCGGCGGGGTAATGAGGGGTGCGCTGATCCCCCAGCACAGCCCGCACGGCGCTTCCCGTCCCCGTCGTTGCCCACGCACTTGCGCCCCCTCCCGCGACGAACGGCGCAGCCCCATAGTGGGCAACGCTTCCGGCAGAGTGCAAGTCGCGCGCGGCGCTCCCCCCCCCTCTTCCCCGCCGCCCACTCTTCCCCTCCCCCTCCCCCTCTCCTTTGCAAATGTTCGCAGCCCCAGACGGGGTGGCATGCCTGCGCCTATGCAAAAACTGTGAACGGTGCAAGCGGTGCGTGCGATCGCGCAAACATGCACAGACGACGCCTGCACCCCACCGTTTGACGCGCCCGCGGTGCCTGCGAGG
>CAUYUJ010015141.1:86810-91810 GCA_963575745.1 Prorocentrum cordatum | reverse complement strand
GACAGAACGCCAAACCCTTTGCTGGGGACGCTCCAGAAAAGATACCCCCTTTGCACTCGAGGGATCGAATTGATACCTCCTCTTCCTTGGCGGGAGCTAGCGGAGGGCTTGTGAAAGCCAGCGGAGAGTAAAGGAGGGCGGTTCCGCAGGCGGAATGCCAGGGGAAGTAACATGTTGCCGCTTCTTTCCAAGACATGTGTTTGGAGGGGATGGCACTTGCGGTAGACCACCGCTGGTCGGCAGAAGAGGGCAGCGGCGGGCGCAGCCCGCGAGACACGACACGACGCGCGGGCCACGTACGCCACCGCATGCCCAGAAATCCGTCACATTGCGACTCGTCGATCCGTCGAGCGAAGTACAGAAAGGAGGAGGAGGAGGAGGAGGAGGAGGAGGAGGAGGAGGAGAGGGAGGAGGAGGAGAGGGAGGAGGAGGAGGAGGAGGAGGAGGAGGAGGAGGAGGGCATGAGGTCGGGAGGGATCAGCACCTGGCGGAGGCGCCTGGATTGAGGTCTAGAGGGCGGCCCCTGGGGCGAACGAGAGTGGGCCCGCGCCAGCCCTTCTTCCCTGATCTCGGGAGCCCCCCCCCCCCGCACACCACAGCCCGCCGAGCCTTCAGCCCGCCGTGGGGAGCCCGTGGGGGGGGGAGAGAGAGGGGGGGGGAGCACCCGAACGAAGGGGCGCGCCTAGCGTGCGAGGGCCTGCCAGCATACTCCAGATTTCGTAATACAAGGGAGGTGGTCTGGACCCTCCCAGACGAGAAGTTTTAGACCCCCCCCGTGGGAGAACCCTCCAGAACATCGTCCCCAGACCCCCCAGGCCCTCCAAGATAGCCTGGAAGAGACCCCCCCCGAAATGAGACCCCCTCCCTGTTATTACGAAATCTGGAGTACCGATCGGCTGGAAAAATTGGCGCGCAGTTCCAGGACGGCTGCAGGTCGGGGTTGGCCGTTCTCGCCCTCACGGTGCTGGTCCTGCCGATTCCACGTAAGAGTGACCCTTGGCCAGAGTGACCTTCGGTGCGGGCTCATCGGGGTCCGCCCGATCGTTGAGCGCGATGCAGTAGCAGCGGCCTGTGCGCTGATTCGGCCCCCTCGCGACCCTTTAGACCGCGCCGCAAAGGCCCCTCTTGCCTAGGGTCACTCTGGCGTGCAGCCGATCCTGCTCCTGCTTGTTCACATCGTGCCCGGGGGGTTGCCGCAGGCAGGCCACGGGTGGCAGCAGATGCCCTGGCCTCCCCTGCAGGAGTGTTGGCCCGCAGGGGGGGGGGTCCCAGGCGTCCTGGGCTGATCGTTGGGAGGGTGGATCGTTTAAGCGAAACGACGCTCGTTCGAGCGAAAAGGTAATCCGTTCAAGCGAAAACCAATCGAGCGAAAACCAATCGGGTTTGGACAGAGCAGCAGAGAGCACAGACGGCGGACCCTCTCCTCGGCATGCCCCCCAGGCGATTCTTCCCCTTATCTGTACTTCCTTCCGCGCGCGCCCAGCGCTCCAGGGAGGGCCCAGGTCTGCGGGGCGGAGCACGGAGAGGAAGGAAGGAAGGAAGGTAGAAAGGAAGGAAGGAAGGAAGGTCGAGCATGGCAGAGGGATGAGGGATGGGGTAGTAAGACAAGGGCGAATCAAAGGCGGAGTATGACGGCAAGGGGGGTGGAGAGGGAGGAGGGAGGGAGGGAGGAGGATTATGATGATGATGCTGATGATGATGCTGCTGATGATGATTATGTTGATGATGTTGTTGATGATGATGAGGAGGAGGAGAAGGAGGACGGTGTCCGCTGGGGGGGGTTCGGCGTCTTGCGGCCTCCGAAGGCGAACCATTGTTGCACGCAAAACTTCTGAAAGGCATGAGGTGGTTATAATGTTCATGTTGCCGGCAGCTCTGGGACTTCTTTTGGAAAGTTTGCCGCCTGTAGGGATGGGAAGGTGGAGGAGGGCAAGAAGCCTGCCAGCCTAGCCTCGACCCTGAATGCCAGCCAGGCGGCCGCCTGGCCTGAGTCGAGCTTGGCCGGCACGAAGGACGCGACCAACATGCACGGCACTTTTCTGAGACCCGGCGGGGTGCAATGTCCCGGGCTTAGCCCGGTTGGAGAGAGAGGGAGAGAGAGAGAGAGACAGACAGAGACGCAGAGAGAGAGAGAGAGAGAAAGAAACAACACAAGAGAGAAGGAGAGGAAGAGAGAAGGGGAGAGGGGGAGAAGGAGAGAAAGAGGGAAAGAGAAAAGGAGAGAAAGAGATAATGGAAACATACATGAAGAGAGACAGAGAGAACTTATTCAGAGAGTGAGAGGGAGCGAGACGGACCGGAAACGAGTGGAGGGAAGAGGAGAAGAGTGGATACCAGAGGGTGGCGGGAGGAGCGGAAGGAGGGAGGGAGAGAATGGGCGGTGGCGGGGGGCGGAGGTGGACAGGAGGAGGCGGAGGTCGGAAGTGAAGCGGAGAGGGGTACAGCAGTGGCGAAGCGTCTTGGCTTGCCAGGCCTGCCAAAGAAAACTCCAAGAACCTTCCCATGGTGTTGCGAAGGCCTTACGGCTGGTGCCGCCGACCCTGAAGGGGGACGTCGACGACGACGGCGGTGGTGGCGGCGGCGACGACGACGCTGACGTGGGCCCGAGTCCACAGGGATGCTTCTTGGGGTCTCTTGGGAAGGCTCTCGGGGGGCCTCTGGGGAGGAATTTTGGGGTCTCTTGGGAGCCTCTCGGGGCCCTCTTGGGGGCCTTTTCGGGTGACCTGGGGGCCTCTTGTGGGCTCTTGTGGCCCTCTCGGGAGTGCCTTTGGAGGCCTCTTGGGGCGTCTTGGAGGTCTCCTGGGCAGTCTGGGAGCGTGAAGGCGTTTTGGACCGATCGTTTGGCGATTGGGGGCCCTCTTGGATCGTCTCGGGGGCCTCTTGGGGCACTCTTGGCTTGTTTTGGTACTCTGCAGCCGCGGGGCTCCCCAGGGAGGGGGACGCGCATCTGACCTCCCCCCCCCCGGGACCCCCCCCCGAACGACGGGGGAGGGATCAAAGGGAAGGGGCTTCCCTTCGACTCGATTACGACATTGCGAGGTTCTTCTCTCGCTGACAGGCTTGAGGAGGGCGCAGGGAAAGGGGACGACGCAGACGACGACTGACGAAGACGACGACTCGAACAGACAAACCCCTCGCACACGCCGACATGGGCGGCGGATTTCGGACTGAGGCTGTCCTGTTTAAATGCGTCGGCTTCGTGGTCCAAGAACGCCTTTTTGTCCTTACGAACCTTCGTTCGTTCTGAGCAATTATTTCGTGGTAGGCCTCTAGGGATGCCGGGACGGTCGGTCCCTGCGCAAAGAGGATGAGTGTGGGAGGTGGAGTGAGAGATACGGGAACGAACAATGACATAAACATAAGAACTCGGAGGTCCGCGCGGATTTCTGGGATCCGCATCTGAGCTGAACCCCCTTGGCGGCGCCTCTGGCGCCGCCCCTGGCGCGCTCCGCGCGCCAGGGAGGGGGGTCCAGCGCCGATCCGAGAAATCCGCGCGGACCTCCGAGTTGTTACGTCTATGCCATTGTTCGTTCCCCTACAGTGGGGGCCCATGCCAACAAACACCCTGCTTGCCTCCAGGGTCTCCTGGGTTTCTTGGGCTTTGATGGTTTCGCTATGGAGAGCGTGACGCTCCCACACCGAAAGTCAGTGGACGCCCTGGGGTCTCAGGGTTGGGCTTCTTGTGGCAGGTTTCTTGTGGTCGGGCCCCCACTGCATGGGAGGGAGGAGGAGGAGGAGGAGGAGGAGGAGAATCGAGGATCGAGGATCGAGGATCGAGGATCGAGGAGGAGGAGGAGGAGGAAGAATAGAATCGAGGATCGAGGAGGAGGAGGAGGAGGATCGAGGATCGATGATTGACATATTGTCAAACTTTTCTGGCTATTTTGGGCTTCCGAGGGCCGCCGGGAGATCTCCAGAGACCTCCGACCTTCCAAGATGTACTGAGACAGGGCGCCGTGAGAACGTCATGCCGGCCTCTCTGACCCGATTCGGACGGACAGGTCTGGCTCGATACATCCCGCGCTGAGGTGGGGTCGGGAGCTCGGGTCGTGATTCGTTCCACGACGTCGTGACTCTCTGACGACATCGGGTGCCGGGGAGGAGGAGGGGGAAAGAAGTGGCTCCGAGAAGTTTGGGAGTGTTGGGTCGTTCTGGAGGACGTTCTGAGGGGTTCAGGCGGGCGGAGGGAAGGGAGGGAAGGGGTAGGGGGAGGATGAACATGAGGAGGGAGATCAGTAGCATCCAAACCCTTCAAGCTGTCTAAGGGCCACTTGGAAGAATCGTGCGGCTCGGTCTGGGGCCGCTAAATCTTTGTTTACCCCTTTTCGACGTTCCGCCAGGAGGGAGGGAGGAGCAGGAGGGAGAGGAGGAGCAGAGCTTTGTGACCCCAGGGAAAGGAGAAGAACGAGGAGGAGGATGAGGAGAAGAAAGGATGGGAAAGAAGAAAGGGGGGAAGAGAGGGAGGGGTAGGATGAGGGCGGGGTGTGCGTGTGTGTGTGTGTGGTGTGTGTGGTGTGTGTGGTGTGTGTGGTGTGTGTGTGTGGTGTGTGTGGTGTGTGTGGTGTGTGTGGTGTGTGTGTGTGTTGTTGTGTGTGTGTGTGTGTTGTTGTGTGTGTGTGTTGTTGTGTGTGTGTGTGTTGTTGTGAGTGTGTGTGTTGTTGTGTGTGTGTGTTGTTGTGTGTGTGTGTTGTGTGTGTGTTGTTGTGTGTGTGTGTGTTGTTGTGTGTGTGTGTTGTTGTGTGTGTGTTGTTGTGTGTGTGTGTGTTGTTGTGTGTGTGTTGTTGTGTGTGTGTTGTTGTGTGTGTGTGTGTTGTTGTGTGTGTGTGTTGTTGTGTTGTTGTGTTGTTGTGTTGTTGCGTTGTTGTGTTGTTGTGTTGTTGTGTTGTTGTGTTGTTGTGTTGTTGTGTTGGTGTGTTGTTGTGTTGTTGTGTTGTTGTGTTGTTGTGTTGTTGTGTTGTTGTGTTGTTGTGTTGTTGTGTTGTTGTGTTGTTGTGTTGTTG
>CAUYUJ010015141.1:0-86710 GCA_963575745.1 Prorocentrum cordatum | reverse complement strand
GCGGCCCGAGTTCTCGGTTTGGGCGCGCTGCCCGTCGGACAACTATGACAAGATTCCAGAACCGTCAAAAAACAGTCTGGGGACGATGTTTTGAGCATCGTCTGCCAACTTTTCGGCATATGTGTTGCCCTGCTTTTTATTGTGCGTCCATCCCCCTGCAGGAGGACATGCGGGACCTGATGCTCGCACAGCGCCGATTGTTCAAATCGGGCATGTCCCTCTACAGGAGGAGTGTTCAAAGATGACTCGCGCTTCTGACTCTTCTGCTCTTCGACAGGAGGAGTGCTCAAAAAGACCCCTGGGGGCGATTTCTCGTGCTCTTCTGACTCTTCTTGATTATGATTTGGCTACGTTCCATTGTTCTTCCATAATCCGCCTGCAGGAGGACATGCCCGACCTAAGCCTACTCACAATCGTCGTCAGGTACGAGGGTTGTTCGATGCAGTGGAGCCTGTTTGCGTCGACGCAATGGATGCAGGCCATTTGCGAGCAGCTACTTTTGCGAGTAGTGGGACGCGCTTGTCTGATGTTGCCTGGCGCAGGAGGACCGTTCACGCTGGTCGTTGAAAGAGAGCATGTCTAGATGCCCAGATCCCAATATACTTCAAGCGCCTTCCTGTTTCAAGAACCGATGTGCTTCTGCTGTGTCCTGTTACTCTCTGGGAGGGCCTGAACCCAATCTACTTGGTCCGCCTTCCTAATTCATGCTTTTACCTACTGTATTCCTTCCGACCGACGCGTATGGGTTTGGGCGAGTCATTGTGGGGGGGGGGGGGAAGTGGGAGAAGTAGAGGGGCACATGTTCGGCGGCGAGCGAGGGGGGGAAGTCAGAAGGAGAAGGCCTTCTCACAAGGCGGCGGGACTTCTCAGAAGCCCTCGCGCCTTCTGAGAAGTTCTCTGCGTCTCTTGCGGGAAGGCCCACAAAACTCTTCAGAAGGCTGGGGGACTTCCGAGCCTTCTGCGAAGGCCCACCCCGTCTCATTTCCCCCCCGCGCTCGCCGCCAACATGTTGTTGGATCAGGTCCGGCGGGCGCACGGGGCAGCCCGAACGTTTTTTTATCTCGGCAGGGCCGCCTCTGGCACAGGGCGCGCAGCAGTGTCGAGAGGCCGCTCGTCAGACCTCTGACAGGCAAGGTCGCCCAGAGACGCGGACGAAGCGCGCGAGGAGGAGGGACAGGAAGAGATGGTGTGAGGAAGAGAGAGAGAGAGAGAGTGAGAGAGAGAGAGAGAGACGGAGAGAGCGAGAGAGAGAGAGAGCGCAAAAAAATGGTCCTTAGGGTGTTAGCCCAAGCGTGTCTGTTACCCCGTTCGGTTCCGCCGATGGCGCGCAGCTTGTGCCGGTCCTCGTTGTGCCGCGTGCGTCGTATTGAAGGGCCTCGGTGGGCAATGGCACGTTGGCGCTAGCACACGCTCTGAGCATCACCGAGACAGGGGCAGGGAAGGGCGAGGGTGGAGAAAGGGCAAGGGACAAGTGGAGCGTGCCCGCAAGTGGTGGCCCCAGCCTCCGAGCTCCACGCCAGGATGCAGAACGCCTGCTCCTCTTCCGTTTATACTCACCATCCTCCACCTCCCATCGACCTAAAAGTCTTGGGAGCTCTGTCCAGCATCGACGCCAGCACCTCCTCGGGCACAGCCCTGCCGAGTCGGGCCTGACCCAGATTCCTTTGGCCTAGCTTGGTGCTTCGCCAGGCTCGACCCAGCTCACAGCCCCCCAATCGGGCTGAGTATCTCGGGCGGGGCCAGGACCGCACAGTCCGCCCGCACAGGCAGGGTGGACCACCCTCCCAAGGGTACCCTTTTGTATCCTTGCCTCCCCGGTCCATCATTGGCTACTTTCGTTGGCCGCGCCCCGCTCGAAAAGCCTCGAGATTGCCCTCCAAGGCCCTGGCATCCTCGTCGCGCATGAGGCGTTCCAGGGCGTGTGCCAGAGAGCTCTGAGCAGGCCGCGGCGCCTGGCACGCCCTCCAGGAAAACGCCACACCTCAGAGATCCCCCCGCTTTTATCCTTGTCCTGGCTTCGTCCCGGTGTTCAGGAGGACAAACACACTGACACATCGTCGATCCCCTGGTCAGTACAGTCGACCCGCATAGTCAGGACGGGCGGATGGGCAACCTTCCAAATGGTACCCTTGCATCCTTGCCTCCCCGGTTCATCCTTGGCCTCTTCCGTTGGCCGCGCCCCGCTCGAAAAGCTTTGAAATGGGCGTCCAAGGCCCTTGCGTCCTTGTCGCGCATCCTCATGATACGGGCCGACTGTACGGGAAAATGCGCGAAGAGAAGGGGAAGATGAAGCCCAAGAAAAAAGGAGACCTATGGGGACTCCGGACTGGTGTCTATTTGTTCGTGTGTCCCGGGGCCCCATTCACAGTAGCCTTCAGTCGTTCTCGCGAGCTGCCTCCCAGACGTTGCCTCCCAGCCCCCCCCCGGCCGCGGAGCACGGAGGCAGCAGCGGCAGCAGCAGGCCGCCCGCGCGTTTGCCTTCAGTCGGGCGTGTCCCTCTACAGGCGGAGTACCCAAAAATGGTCCACACATCATCTGGGTACGATTTTTTTGTGCTTGACAAATTTTGAACATTGTTTGCCTATTTTTCATTTGATCGCTTCGCTCCTTCCGCGGGCCCTGGAGCGCTAGTTATTTGGGGCCTCTTGGGGCCGTCTTGGGGGCCTCTTGGGGGCTTCTGGGGAGCGTCTTGATTTGCTATTTTTCTCTTGGGGGCTTCTTGGGGGCGTCTTGCTTGGCTATTTTCAATTTTTGTTCGTCCAGAGCCCGCCTGCAGGAGGGCCTGCCCGACCCGGCGCTGCGTCTCGGCGGCTGTCCAGCCTCGGGATGCCTTCCAGCACCTGCGCCTCGCCGAGAGCGTTCCGGGGGGGGTGCCCGCATCGCCCCGAACGGTCGCCGGAGGCCCGAGCTATGGCCCCCAAAATACGAGCAGGGGCCAGCCGAGACAACGCAGCCCTCCCTTGTGCTTTTCGCTCTTCCTGAGGCCCCGAGGGCGGCGACGGCCCCGAGCGCCCCAAGAGCGTCTACGGGGAGGAGCAGGCGCGCGGGCCCGGCGGGGCCGAGAGGGCGACGCCGGACCGCCGCGCCTCGGCCGCGCGCGGACGCGCGGACCCCCCCCCTCGCCCCCTCGAGCTCCTCCTCCTCCCCCTCCTCCTCCCCTCTCCTCCTCCTCCTCCTCCTCCTCTATCCTCCTCCTCCTCTCCTCCTCCTCCTCCTCCTCCTCCTCCTCCTCCTCCTCCTCCTCCTCCTCCTCCTCCTCCTCCTCCTCCTCCTCCTCCTCCTACATTTCTACATTTCTCGCTATGCAGCGTCTTGTCGCGCGCCCCGCGGGCGCGGAGCGCGCCGCAGCGGCCCTTCGGGGCCGTGCGGGCACTCGGACAGCGGCCCCGGGAACCCGACCCCGAGGAAAGCAGAGGGAACCAGGGACCAAGTTAAACCTCAGCGGAGGGAGAAGGGGGGCCGGGTTTCAGCAAAAAGAAAAAGGGGGGCCCGTCAGGGCCCACGGGCGGGCGCCGCGCGCGCCCGCGCCCGCGGGCGTCAGGCAGCGCGGCGCACGGCCAGGCCGTCGGCCTCTTTGTGGGCTGGCGGCTGCGTGGTGGCGGCTGGGCTCCCTTCGGCGCCTCGCGCTGAGCCCAGCCGCCGTGGGGTCTTCGGGTGGCTGGCTGCCCCCAGCTGCGGCGGCCTCCACCCTTCGGCGCAGCGCGCTGTGGAGGCTCGCCGAGCCGCTCGTGGGCTCCAGCATGTCTGCAGCGGCTGCTCTCGTCATCATGCCGATCAAGGCCGGCTGGCCTCGGCCCCTCGCATGCCACGCGAGGGCGACGGGGATACACCCTTCGGCGCCTGGCGCTGTGTATCCCTCGCCGAGGGGCACGCCGCCCCTTCTCATCGAGTAGTCCATGATGTGCTCGAGCCTGCAGTGCTGCTTGACACTGTGGTGCTCGAACTTGTATCCATCGTCCTAGCCGTGCTGGACGGGTTGGTACTCCTGCGCATTCCTGTCCAGTCGTGCTGGTCGTCCTGGTACTCACTAGCCGTAGTATCCGATGTCGTCGGTCATGCCGCCCCCGCCTCTGTAGTACAGGAGGGTGCTGATCTCGGGGGTTGTAGATGGCGGTCGTTTGTAGGGCTGAGTGTAGGGTGTGGAGCGTGCTGGTCAGGTCGTTGGGGGGTCGGATCGTTGCTGGTGTTGCGTTGGTTGTGGGCTTCCGAGGCCTCCATGCACCGACTTCAAGTGGGGGTCTTGGCTGTCCCACCTCGTCCCGCTATGGCTAGGGGTCACAGTGCCCTCGGTGGGGGCGAACCCCAGGCCTGGTACTTATTATCGTCGGAGTGGGATGTCTCGGCTGTCCTGTGCTTCGCCCCCGGGCGCTCGGGTAGCTCCTCCTTCTCCATGGGAATGGTGGGGGTGGCGAGCTAGGGCGGACCGCGGGGGCGCAGGTAGTGGCCGTCCTACCCCCCCCCTGCCCCTCACCATCCCCGCTGGTGGGCGCGGGAAGTACTCGTCCTTCCCCCCCGCCCTTCGAGCCCGTCTCGAAGTTTGATCCTCACCAGGACAGCGTTGACTTGACAAGAGGTGTGCGGGGTCGTGCTGGGTATGCTGTCGATGTCGGTCAGTAGTACGACGGCGACGTGTAGACCGCCCGCTGCCAGCCAGCTGGTGCCCTCCAAGTTGTAGGTAGCCAGTCGCCGCCAGGGTACTCACAGCAAAACGTGGCGACTTGTGCCTGGGGTGTTCCCTCGCATTCGGGGCTTCCCCAGGACTTGCGTCCTAACCAAGGCCAAACTTGGCGACGCTGCCTGAGGTCTTCCCACGCATTCGGGGCTTCCTCAGGACTTAAACCATGGCGCCGTAGTGCCTGTCTCCCAGGAAGCTCTTTGCCGCGAATATACTGCCGTGTACATGCTGCTCTTGTCCAGGTCGCTGGATAATCATAGAAGTAAATGCCAGGGTTGAAAGAAAGCCAATAAATCCAGAAAGTGCTCGAGGGGGGGGCACGCTCCGTCGCCATTGAGGGATCGTGCCCACCCGTATGGGCGCTACGGGTCCCCCCCCCTCGAGTATGGCACGCAATCGCTGTCCAAGACGAAGCCGCGCCAATAACCCAGTAGTAATGCGGGTCTTGAAACATACAGTAGATGCACTGATGCTGACGCGCCTGCTGCCACTCTGAAATATTACCCGACTGTACACCATCCTGTAATACCAACTGCCCTCCAATCTGTAAGATGCCAATAGTCTGTGCGCCAAACTGCAATCTGATGGTCCTTTCCAGGGACTGGCAAGTATGGATAATCCTGAAACAATTAAACCCGAATATCTGTGCAGGCAAACGTGGTGCCGCTGCAGTGTCAGCTGCTAGCGCCGTTGGATACCCCATGTCCTGTGACAGTCGTGGCCCAGCTGCTCTGGCTCGATGTAGTAGTCCAGGGGGGCGTAGAACCTGTGATAGCATTCATCCGTTTCGGCCCACATTGCCTCTTCGTCAGCAAGCTGTCCCCAGTGGGCTGCGAATGCAGTAGCCATTGCCTTGCACAGCATTGAAGGATATTCTTTGAGGGGGGCGGTCCTCCAGCCGCCTTGGCCGTCTCGTCCGTAAGCTCTGTCATGTCCGTTATGTCGGCATAGCTGTCCCCCAGGTACCGCCCCCAGCTCCTGTGTAAGTTCACTGAGGTGTACCGCCATCAGGCATGTTGGCTTTCGCGCGGCCTGCCCAAACTGGCACTGGTCTATGTAGTGCAGTTCGACGCTCGTCTGCTCCAAAAGCCAGAGCGTCTCTGCTCGCTGCCAGCTGCTCGGCGCTTGCGGGCACCAAGTGGCTGGAGCGGGATGCTCGAGTACAGCAGATACATTGTACTGCAAGCCAGTGGTGATGAGTAGTAGAGCTGTCCTGTATAGCTCGTTGGCTAGTGCTATCTGTTGACGCTCCGCTTGATTGGCTGCTTGTATGCCCCAGGGGAAGTCGTGCGTACGTAGTGGCCGTGGAGCTTTCCCCTCGGCGGCATGCCAGCGCGATGAACACCACGTCTCGCAGGGGGGGCCAGCGACAATGCCAAATATTTTGCCCTGACGTATCGCCGCGCACCAAAACTCGACGACGTCTGGCTTCGTCAGATCTCCTTTGTCGGGGTCTATCTGCACATCGATCGATAATACTACCAAGTTGCATTCCCGAATGTTCATCTCGAAGTGGTGCTGGAAATCCTCGGTTCGGCGTCTGCCTGAGAAAAGGTGCAGTAAGAACATAGCCGTAATAACCATGGGCCTGCACGGTGCGAATGCACTTGCAGGTGGCGTCGCTGGTCGAGGGTCCGCTGCCTTCCTCGTCGCCACAGCCTCTCGTTCCTCTTCTCGGCGTTCGGCTGCCTCCTGCAAATCCATTGGGACTTCAATTGCTTGGAGTACCGCCAGGCACCTGGGGCACCTTCTCAGGTGCTTGAGTATGCGCGATCGCGTTATGAAGTTCTTCCCACACCCAGGGCAGGTTGTCGAGCGGGCGAGCAATTCGGGGAGGTCGTAGCCGATGTGCTCCATGGTGCGATGGCGCTTCCATGCTCCCCGAGTTTTTAGGATCTTGCCACACTCATAGCATATGTAGCCACTGTGTTGTGCAGGCGGCAGTCCATCGAAGTTGGGCGTGGTCAGTCCAAACTCTTGCGCTAGTCGGTGCAACTGCCTTTGCAATATTCGATGTCGGTATAAGTCGTGCTGCCATGCCTTGTACCTGAGCCACGCCCGCGTGATCATGGCTTGTGCGGCTTGCACTTGCTGTGTTCGTAACCATCGTACCAAGCCCCTGATGTCGCAGCCAATGTCCTCGTCGTCTAGTAGGAGTCTTCTTATCCAGTCCAGATCCTCGACGATAAGTGCATTCCAGGCTTTACCATCCCCCCAGAGCTCGTCGATGAGGCGGTGGAGGAAGGGCGTGTCTGCATGCGCCATTCTGGCCAAGTACATCAGGCGCCGTCGGCGCAGGTACATGTGGATCGGTACTTCATCGCATATCAAGTATATTGCGAAGGCCTGACGGCCGGTGCCGCCGACCCTGTTCGCAATGCGCAGCAAGAGATTACGAGGTTGCTCAAGGTCGGCTTGGCTGGAGCCCAGGGGAAGAGGAGTCCCAGGGGGGGGCGTCGTATCTGACCCGGGGGGGGGGTCGCTACCCCCCCCCCCTCCCGGCGGGGGAGGGATCAAAGGGAAGGGGCTTCCCTTCGACTCAATTACGAGGTTGCTCAAGGTCGGCTTGGCTGGAGCCCAGGGGAAGAGGAGTCCCAGGGGGGGGCGTCGTATCTGACCCGGGGGGGGGGTCGACACCCCCCCCCCCCTCCCGGCGGGGGAGGGATCAAAGGGAAGGGGCTTCCCTTCGACTCAATTACGAGGTTGCTCAAGGTCGGCTTGGCTGGAGCCCAGGGGAAGAGGAGTCCCAGGGGGGGGCGTCGTATCTGACCCGGGGGGGGGGTCGCTACCCCCCCCCCCTCCCGGCGGGGGAGGGATCAAAGGGAAGGGGCTTCCCTTCGACTCAATTACGAGGTTGCTCAAGGTCGGCTTGGCTGGAGCCCAGGGGAAGAGGAGTCCCAGGGGGGGGGTCGTATCTGACCCGGGGGGGGAGAGCCCAGGGGAAGAGGAGTCCCAGGGGGGGGCGTCGTATCTGACCCGGGGGGGGGGTCGCACCCCCCCCCCCCTCCCGGCGGGGGAGGGATCAAAGGGAAGGGGCTTCCCTTCGACTCAATTACGAGGTTGCTCAAGGTCGGCTTGGCTGGAGCCCAGGGGTTGCTCAAGGTCGGCTTGGCTGGAGCCCAGGGGAAGAGGAGTCCCAGGGGGGGGCGTCGTATCTGACCCGGGGGGGGGGGTCGCTACCCCCCCCCCCCTCCCGGCGGGGGAGGGATCAAAGGGAAGGGGCTTCCCTTCGACTCAATTACGAGGTTGCTCAAGGTCGGCTTGGCTGGAGCCCAGGGGAAGAGGTCTCCCAGGGAAAGGGAAGGACAGAGACGACGAGTACAAAGAATGACGGAGATGACGGCTCGAACGGAAAAGCCCCTCACACACGCCGACAGGGTCGGCGGATTTCGTCGTCCAAAGTATGTACGTACCCCGCACCATGTCGCTGTTGCCGTGCGGCGGCCCGTAGGCTCGCCATGTGTCTGCTCTGCAACATCTGTTTCTGCTGTGCTGTCAGCGGTCCCCATACTTCGCAGTCGTAGGTCAGCTTGCTCTGCGCCAGTGCCGTGAGATACAGCAACTTGGCTTTGAGGTCGATGTGCGGCAGACGGAAGATGGACTTCTTCAAGGGGCCCTCTGCGGATCTGTGATCGATGATGCGTCTCATAAGGTTCGGCCCCTCACCGCCATCACTTGCCACAATATTGCCCAGTGTGAGTCCCTGGGTCGTGACCTCAGCCGTGGTGACATCAGTGCTGGTCGGCAGCTGGCATTCCTCGCGTTGCAACGTGATGGGGTTTGTCTTGAAAATCTTCGCCTTGATATGTTGTTTGGCGTGCCCGTCAATATGCAGCAGCGCTTTGGTCTTCTTGGGGTGTAGGTCACCTCCTCCTCCTCCTTCTCCTCCTCCTCCTCCTCCTCCTCCTCCTCCTCCTCCTCCTTCTCATCCTAAGAGGGGGGTGAAGACTAGGGGGGGGGGGGATGTCATGGCGGGGGGCCATGGTATTACGCCCCTGGCCCCCCCGCTGGGCCGCGCACACGCCGCCGGTCATGATTTGCGCCCCCGCCCTCTTGGACACCCCCCCCTTCGCCCCCTCGAGCTCCGAAGAAAGCCTCGGAGGCGGACAGACCTCCCAGCCCCGGCACGTGGAGTCGCGAACTTCGGGGGCGGAAGAGAGGGGGGCGATGGCTAGGGGTGGGTGGGTATCATGGCGTGGGCCATGATGTTTCCCCAGATTTCATGGCGCCTCTTCTTATTTCTTTACGTCCCTGGCCCCCCCGCTGGGCCGCGCACGTGCCGCCGGCCATGATTTGCACCCCCCCCCTCTTGGACACCCCCCTCCTTGGCCGCTCCCGAGGAAAAGGCCTCGGAGGTGGACAGACCTCCCTGCCCCGGCGCGTCGAGTCGCGAATTGGCCGTTCTCGGTTCGCGACAGGGCGTCGCGGCCGTCCTCTGTTGCGGGTCCGGGTCCGTCGGTTTCGGCCCTGGGCCGTGGCCACGACAGGGAGGTCTGCTGAAAGGGAGGCGTGCCCACCGCCGAACAGCCACGCGCAGACCCGGATCCCCCCTCGCCCCCTCGAGCTCTGACACGGCGACCACGGCGGGAGGTGTTTTGCTCGCGGTGTTCGGCCTCGGGGGGGGCCCTCGCCAGGCCTCGGGGCCGTCCAAACACGACCCGGGATGAGAGGCCGGTCTTGGGGAGGAGCAGGCGGGCGGCGGCGGGCCGCGCGCGATCCCAGACCAGCCCCGTTTCAGCCACGCGCAGAGGGGGGGTACAGTCGGACCGAGGTTTGAGGTCGAGGTGGGTCAGGAGAGGGTCCCCTAAATGTTGTTCGTCTGGGGAGGGTACCCTTGGATGTTCTGTGCGTTTTGAGCGACGGAGGGCCTCATGTGCTTGGAGGATGTTCTTCGGGCCCAGATCCGACCGTAGGGGGAGGGGGGAGGCTTCTTAAAAGGCGCGGGCCGTAAGTGTCTGGAGATGGAAAAGCCGGTGCCTTGTGAGAAGCAGCCTCCTCCTAAGAAGCCTTTCCCTCTCCCCCACACCCTCTCATGTGCGCCGCCAGTACTTGGCACGACCGAAAGGGGTGCGGAGGGAGCGGGGCCGAAGAACGACAGCAGTTCTTGTCCATGTGGCGCCTGGTTGGCTGTCGGTGGCGGTCCGTTCCCCGATCTTTGTTGGTTGTCGGCGCCCCTTCCTTTCAGCCAAAGGGGAGGGGGGGGGGCTTCCAAGCCCCCCCCCTCCCTTTAGCCACAAAGGGGGGGGGAGGGGGGCAGCGTCCGGCAGGGGGGATCCAAAGGAAGGGGGAGGGTAAGCTCCCCCCCCCCCCCCTCCTTTCGGAAAGGGGGGGAGGGGGGCGTAGCTTCTGGAGCGCGAAGGGGGGGGGAGGAGGGGGGGGGTCCGCCGCAGGGTCTGAAGAAAGGGAGGGAGGGGGGCGGGCTTCCGGGAGGGGGGGGTTCTAAGGGAGTGGGGGCAGCTAAGCCCCCCACCTCTTGGGAAAGGGAGTGGGGAGGGGGTGGGGGAGGGGGGGGGGCAGCTCCTGGAGCGCGAAAGGGGGGTGGGGGGGATAATTAGCTTCCGAGCGGCGGAAGAAACAGGGGGAAGAGGGAGGAGGGGGGCTGCGGGCAGGGGGGCGGGATCCAAAGGGCGGGGGGGTAGCCAAGGGGGGAACCCTCCCCCCTCAGGGAGTGGTCCACGGGCGCGCTCTCTCATTTCTCTCTCTCTCTCTCTCTCCTCTTTTTCTCTCTCTCTCTCTCTCTCTTTCTCTTTCTCTCATCTCTCTTTCTCTCTGTCTCTCCCTCTCTCTCTCTATCTCTCATCTCTCTCTCTCTCTCTCTCTCTCTCTTCCCATCTCCTCCTCCGTCCTCATGCCTCATCCCCGGGGAGGAGACAGAGGGGGGGTCGCAGGGAGGATGAGCAGAAGGAGGAGAGGCAATATCAGGCCATGGGGACGAAAAATGAAGACGCCAATGCGGCGAATCACCGGAACACCTGCAAGGCGGGAGCGACACATCGGAGGCCGAACGGCCTCGACGATCAAACAGACAGTCGCTGCAGATGGACACTCGAAAGTCCTGAGCGGGAAGTCGACGACGATCGGTGGCGCCAGAAGTGCAATGACAACAGAAGCGCCAAGAGAAGCTGGCACAGTCAAGCGGGGCCGAACAGAAAGGCAGCACACCAGGCGCAGAGAGCGGGGGCGACCCACGACGAGAGAGCCAGGGGAGCGCAGCAGGCCGCGGCACGCAGGAACGCCAGGAGAGCAGGGAGGCGCCGCCGAGCAGTCGGGTCAATGCCGCCCTGCCTGCGCTTAGGGCAGGGAGCCCTGAACACCTCTGATTGGGCAAGGCCCGGGGAGGGCTACGGATACAGAGGAGGGAGGAGGGAGGAGGGAGGAGGGAGGAGGGAGGAGGGAGGAGGGAGGAGGGAGGAGGTGGCAAGAGGCGGGCGAAGGGGGGCGACCCCGGAGGAGGGAGCCTGCATGGAGCGCACGGCAGGAGGCGAGGCCGGCACCACCGCAGACAACCGATTCTGCGCAGCAAGAGCCAGAGTGGTGTTGAGAAGTGGCCGCCCACCTCCTCCTCCTCCTCCTCCTCCTCCTCCTCCTCCTCCTCCTCCTCCTCCTCCCCCCTCCTGGATACCAAGTGCACGAAGGCACTAACAAGTCAAACCTGCTTTCACGATCTGCGACGCGGGCTGATCACATAGCACAGAAGGCCTGTCCATGGGAGCGCCCCAGGAACGGGCAGCGAAGACAGAGGCCCTGCGGCAGAATGGGGAGTGAATGGGGGCGACCCACGACAACGAAGGATCGACGCAGGCGCGCAGAACAAGATTAGCAAGAAAAGCAAATACCTGTCCAGACCTGCTCAAAGCAGCGCTGGCTGGCTGTTGCTGTCCTCAGAGAGACGGCAGAAAACTGGACCCTTCACGGACTGCACACAGTTTTCACTGATGTTGGCGTGGACGACATGGCCTTGAAGATCTCTGCTTGGGGAGTGGCCGGGATGAGCAGACGAGACACAGGCCGGGCAGCAGAAAGGAGAGCGAATTGGGGCGACCTACGACAAGGGAACCTAGCCTGCCTAGCCTGCAAACGGCTTCGGCGAATACGACAAGATCAGACCATACCAATTCACAGCAGCGCTAACTGGCTATAGCTGACCTGCTGCGGGTGATGCTGCAGGAGACTGGTCACCAAGCGGACTGCAGCCATCTCGCACGATTCGCGTCGCGGGCAACATAGCCCAGAAGATCTATTAGTGGGGAGCGCCCGGGGAATGCAACGAAGACAGAGGCCAGGCGGCAGAATAGCAGAGAGGACGGGGGCGACCCACGACAGTGGAGCCGAGCCTGCGCAATGTGCGGCAGCAGAAGACATGAACTCCGAGAGGCTGCACACTGCGCTCAAGGGCTGGCTGAGCCTGACCTACCGCGAGACTGACTGGCGATGGCCGGCCGCAATCAGCACTGGGAGCAGCTGGATCGACAGAGCCCGATTGAATACCAAAACGCGTCGGCGAACCGCGAAGAATTCCATTCAATCTAGGCGGCTCTGCACATACCAAAGAGGTTGGGAGTGGCGCATCTGGAGTTCCTGCAGCCGGGGTGCGAGACGCTTCAAACACGGGAGCTGGTGGTGGGTTTGGGCGAACCCACCAACGAAAAAAGTACAGTCAACATCCCATCGCTAGAGAAGTAGCAAGTGCAACGGGGACAGCACTCGAAATGTCTTCAGACAGGCCCGACGCGATGTATGCCAACAATACTGCGACGCATCGCGCTTCCAACCCGAACGTGTTGATGCACGCCAGCATCTAGAGGCCAATGAGGCATTGTGATATCAAGCCTGCCGTGGTTCGACGCCGTCCTCTTCAACGGACTCCAGAAGTTCTGAGAGTTGATGGACATGGAAACTGGGTGCCCGCCAATAAGCCGCAGCAAAGATGAATCAATGGTGGAGCGGTATGATACGGAAAGACACAACTGGGAGTGGTTTTCAGCGATCCAGAGTACCGAGGCGATCCGATCGTCATGCGGCAGGAAGTGCCCTGGAGCTCCAGCGCAAGGCCTACCTCACCGAGACCCAGAGACCCGCGACCTGATGATCTACGGCGATAGTAGTGTAAGGCGCAGAGTGCGCAACAGATCCAGAGCGGCTTGGACGCGGCATTTGGACTTGAGGTTTCTTTGGCTGCAATGGCTGATTCGCTTCTGGGCGCCTGTCACATCACATAGGCGGCAAGACAGCCGACAGACACTCTGACGAGGCACTTCGAGTTGCCGAAGACCGATGAGCACTGTCGGACGCTGGCCCCGAGGCTCACGCGCTGGAGCACGATGGCAGTGCGAACGGTGGCCGCAACTCCAGCCACGGGCAGGCGCACAGAGACCCGATTGCGGCGTTCCCGCGACTGCCCAGAGTGAGCTGGGCGGGGGTCCGGGGGCAGTGGCCATGCGAAGTTGTCGAGGCATCCAAAAAAAAAAAACAGAGTGAGCTGGGCGGGGAGCAGGTCCGGCTCTAGCCCCGGACCTCCTGCCGGCAGGGATCGCGGCGACCCCCGGCGCAGGAGGCCTGCGCGCCTGCCGCCGGGGGCGGCGAGCGGCTGCCGCGAGGGCTCCCCGCAGGGCGCGGCGAGGCGCGTCCCCGGCGAGCGCCAGCTCGGCTGCGGCAGCGGCCACCGATCAGGAGGAGAAGAAACACACAGATACAATTAATCCTCGATTCCCCAGAATATGGGAAAATATGGGAAGTGGGGGGGAAAACAGAAACCCAGAAAATATAGGAAAATATGGGACATACTTTTATTTGTGTGTATTTATTTGTGTGTCCTGGGGCCCCTTCAGCCGAGAGCGGCAGGGCGAGGAGCGACCACGAGCCGCTCCGGCGGAGCGCGAGGTGGGCACGAAGCAGGTCCCGAGGGCCAAGAGTTCAGTCGGGCCTGTCCCCCTACAGGGGGATCTTCGGCGAAAAATGAAAAATACCCCAAAAATGATCCAAAAATGGTCTGGGGGCTATTTTTTGAGCATTTTTTGACCCTTTTGGTGTATCTTTGGGGTATTTTAAATCTTTCGTCGGAAATCCCCCTGTAGGGGGACAGGCCCGACATAAGCCAAGGGACGGGCATCAGGCGCTGCTTGGCGACTCGGCTGGCACGCCGCGCTGCGCCCTGATGCAGCGTCAGGCGAAGGAAATCAAGAGCCGCCCCGAGTAGACGCCACGGCGCGCGGAGCCTTCACGAGCATCAGCCCCAGCGACCGAACGGCGCCGGATGCCGCGCAGAAGTGGACCGAAGCTGCGATGAGCAAGTGCCAGGATTCACCTGGAGGCGTCTACGCGGCCCACGACGTGAGCTTGACGGCAGCCGCAGGAATCACTGCAGAGCGTGGGAGACATGAGAGGTTGCGCGCAGCGCGCCAGCGGGCTGCCCCGCTGCGGGCGCGCAGGCCGCAGTCGGAAGGATAGCTGACAGCCCAGCACCCTCGGATGTCGCAAAGACGAAGAAGCCAGCGTCTGCTCTGGAGCAGGTCGAGCTTGCATCCTTGCGCCAAAGGAGAAGCGCTGGGAAGCGCGCACTTCATTTTGAGGACCGGACGACAATACATATAGCAAATTTGTCCGCTCGACACGGGATTTGGCAACCCTGTGTTGTTCAAGAGAAGAACGACTTGTATACGCGCTGGTCGCTGGAAGTATGTATTTTCGGATGTTCACATCCCAATCTACTGTAGGCGCATCCCCACTTCGAGGGTCGAGCGATTGTTGTCCCTCTTCTCTCCTCTTCAGGGGACGGGCAGACGCCCAATCTACTTCCAACGTCTTCCTACTTACTGCTTCTACCCACGTTTCCCCACAGACTGGCATTTCCCAACCATCCTGTGCTGTTGGGTCTTCGTTTTTTTGTTATAAAAAAAGCGCCCCGCGTTCCTCCTCCTCGCCCCTCCTCCAGATCCGCCCTCCCATCCCTGCCTTTGCCCCCCGCGCGTCTACCATTTCAGCACACCCAGCACAGCGCGTCGTGGACATGTAGGAAGCTCCACCGAAGGCCCCAGCGGCTGTGATCACATGCGCCCGCGCCACCCAGCGCAGCGTTTCGTGGCCCCACAGGGAGCTCCACCGACGGCCCCAGTGGCTGTGATCACATGCGTCTGCGCCATCTAGTAGAGCACTTCGTGGCTTGCCCCCAGGGGACTCCACCGAAGGCTTTGGCGGCTGTGTCCACATAAGCCCCTCCCTGCTCATGTCGGCATACCCTCACACGTTTCGTGGCCCCACAAGGAGTTTCGCTTCATTCGCCCCACAGCGCTTCGTGGCCCCAGAGGGGGCTCCACCGACGGCCCCAGCGGCTTTGATCGCATGTGCCCGCGCCATCCAGCACAGCGCTCCGTGGCCCCATAGGGAGCTCCACCGAAGGCCCCAGTGGCTGCGGTTTCACGCGAACACGCTGCCCAGCACGGCGTTTCGTGGAACTTTACGGAGCTCCACCGACGGCCCCAGTGGCTGTGATCACATGCGCCCGCGCCACCCAGTACAGCGCGTCGCGGCCCCATATGGAGCTCCACCGACGACCCCAGCGGCTGTGATCACATGCGCCCGCGCCACCCGGCACAGCGCGTCGTGGCTCCATAGGGAATTCTACCGACGGCCCGAGTGGTTGTGATCACATGCGCCCGCGCCACTCAGCAAGGCGCGTCGTGGCCCCACAGGGAGCTCCACCGAAGGCCCGAGTGGTTGTGATCACATGCTTTCGCGCCATCTAATACAGCGATTCGTCGCCCCAGAGGGAGCTCCACCGAAAGCCCCAGTGTCTATGACCACATGTGCGCGCGCCACCCAGCGCAGCGCGCCGAGGCCCTGTAGGGAGTCCCGCCGAAGGTCCCAGCGCTTGTCATCACATGCGTCCGCGCCACCCAGTACAGCGCTCCGTGGCCACATGGGGAGCCGCACCGACGGCCCCAGCGAGTGTGATCACATGCGTCCGCGCCATCCTGTACAGCGCTTCGTGGCCCCATAAGGGAGCTCCACCGAATGCCCCAGCGGTTGTGTTCACATGCATCCGCGCCACCCAGTACGGCGTTTTGTGGCCTGACCCAAGGGAATTCCGCCGGAGGCCTCAGCGACGGTGTCCACATACGCTTATTCGCCCATGCCGGCATAGCTTCACGCGCCTCGTGGCTCCACAAGGAGCTTCTCTCCGTCGTCCCACCTTGTCTTGCGGTACTCACAATTGCACATGGTTGGGTCTTTCGCTAGGGTACTTTTTCCCCCAACTGTTCTGTGGGTCCTCGTCTTGAAGAGGCTGCGCCCCGCGTTCCTCCTTCTCCTTCTCCCTCTTCTTATTCCCCCCCTCCCACCCATGCGTGTGCCACTCGCATGTCCACCGTTTCAGCGCAGCCAGTACAGCGTTCCGTGGCCCCACAGGAAGCTCCACCGAAAGTCCCAGTGTCTCTGATCACATGCGTCCGCGCCACCCCATTCAGCGCTCCGTGGCCCCATAAGGGGGTTTCACCGAAGGTCCCAGTGGCTGTGATCACACGCGCCCGCGCCACCCAGTACAGCGCTTCGTGGCCACATACAGGGGCCCCACCGAAGGCCCCAGTGGCTGAGATCACATGCGTCCGCGCCACCTAGTACAGCGCTTCGTGGCCCCACAGGGAGCTCCACCAACGGCCCCATTGGCTGTGATAACATGTGCCCGCGCCACCCAGTACAGCGCTGCGTGGCCCCATGAGGAGTTCCACCAAAGGCCCCAGTGGGTGTGATCACATGCGTCCGCGCCACCGAGTGCAGTGATTCGTGGCCCCATAGGGAGCTCCACCGGCGGCCCCAGCGGCTGCGATCACATGCGCTGCGCCCCCCGGCACAGCGCAGGTGGCCCTGAAGGGAGCCCCACCGACGGCCCCAGCAGCTGTGATCACATGCGTCCGAGCCAACCAGTACAGCGCTCCGTGGCCCCACAGGGAGCTCCGCCGAAGCACCCAGTGGATGTGATCACGTGCGGCCGCGTTACCCAGTACAGCGCTCCGTGGTCCCATATGGACCTCCACCGAAGGCCCGAGTGGCTGAGATCACATGCGCCCGTGCCACCCAAAACAGCGCTTCGTGGCCCCATAGGGGGTTCCAGCGACGGCCCCAGTGGCTGTGATCACATGCATCCGCGCCACACAGTACAGCGCTTCGTGGCTTGCCCCCATGGAACTCCACCGAAGGCTTTTGCGGCTGCGTCCACATAAGCCCCCCTCTGCCCATGTCGGCATATCCTCACACGCCTCGTGACCCCACAAGGAGTTTCGCCTCATTCGCCCCACCTGCCTTGCGGTATTCGCACACGCATGTGATTGGATCTTTTGCCAGGATATGTTTGTTCGTCATTGGTCTCAATCTCTCTCTCTCTCTCTCTCTCTCTTTCTGTGTCTCTCTCACTCTCTCTTTCTTTCTATCTCTCTCTCTCTCTCTCGCTCTCTGTGCGTTTCGGCCAGGGGGAAGGGGTACCACGATCACGTCCTCCCAGCTCCGTTCGGGAACGACGGCGGCCCTTGTTCTCTGGGAAGGCAGCAGCTGTCAAGGACGGCCCCCCGAGGTCCCTGCAGGATCGACCCCCCCTCTGTCTGTCCCCTCTCCCTCATCGGCGGGCCGCGTCGGGAAGTGACGGGCTTCATTTCCTGGGAGGAGGTGGAGGAGGAGGAGGAGGAGGAGAAGGAGGAGGAGGAGGAGGAGGAGGAGGAGAGCAGCAGCAGGAGCAGGAACAGGAGGAGAAGAAGAGAGTGGCGAGGAGGAGGAGAAGGAGGAGGAGGAGGAGGAGGAAAAGAAGAAGAACAAGCAGGGAACTGGGGAGGCTTCTCTTGTCGACGCACCCTTTCCGTGGGGCCCTAAGGGTGCTAGTCCTTGAGGAGGACGCGGGGGAGGAGGGAGCGGAGGAGCGGGGACAGGGGGGGGGGCTGGGGGATGAAGCGCGTGTGGGACGGGGAGGGGCGGGAGGAGTCGGCGGGGGAGGAGAAGGGCAGGAGGGCAAGGGGGAGAGGGAGAAGGGGAGGCAGAGAGGGGGGACCGGGAGTGGGCGAGCGAGCGGAAGGGGGGGGGATCGGTGACGGGGCACGGAGGGTCAGGAGGAGGGTGTGAGCGGGAGAAGGAGAGGGAGAGGGAGAGGGAGAGAGGGGGGGAGAAGGGGCGGGAGCGGGAGGGTGGTATAGCTGTGCCATGGAGATTGAGTCATTGCCGCTCTTGTTGCGTACCTTCCATGTTCGATTGTCAGTGTCTTCCTCCCTCCCAGAGAGAAAGATATAGGGAGTGAGATGTAGAGTGAGAGAGAGAACCCAACGCAGTCATCGGAAGGCCGTAGAGGATCGTCCCTCCTTCTCGTCCTTCTCCTCCTCCCTCATCATCCGTCTCCTACTGGGGTTGGGATGTTGCTTGGCGGCATTGGTGGGAAGCTGCCTTCTTGCATTGAAATGCAGAGTGGATGATAGAGCAAGCAGGTTGCACCGTACCTCTTCCATAACGAGATCGTAGTGGGCATGCGGATGCAGCAGGAGCTCCAGATGGCAGCGGTCGCGAGGTCTTGGGTAATCGAGTGGCCGTCGGCCCATCCCGCCACCGTGCCTGCGTCGTGAGTAAGACGCGTGTTGGACGCACCTCCGGATCTCTTGGGATGCCTCTCGCAGGCTGTTTGGAGACTTCTTAGGGGGTCTCTCGAATGGCCTTCGGCCCATCCCGCCACCGTGCCTTGGTTGTGGGTATGAGGCCTATGGGATGCTCGTTGGGATCTCGTGGGAGACTTCTCGGGGGCCTCTTGGAGGCAGTTTGCACGCCTCTTGGGGGCCGTTTGAGGGCCTCCTTTGGGCCTCTTGGGGGACTCTTGGAGGCCTCTTGGGGCCTCCTGGGCGCCTCTTGGGGCCTCCTGGGGGCCTCTTGGGGCGAAGGCTCGGATTTTCGGTTCGTGTTCCCTCTTTTGGGCTCCTTTTGCGGCATCTTGGGGCCCCCCTTGGCCCTAGGGCCCTCTTGGAGGCTTCTTGGGGGCCTCTTAAGCCGTCTCAGGCCATCAGGAGGCCATCTCAGGCCGTCTTGGGTGCATCTTGGGCCGTCTTGGAGGCATCTTGGGGCCAACTTTGCCGTCTTGGAGGCCATCTTGGGCGTCTTGGAGGCCATCTTGGGCTGTCTTGGAGCCGTCTGGACAGGAAAAATCCTTTGCAACCGGATTTTCGGCAATCTCCCGGGACCCCAGCGGGACGCGCCGGAGCCCCAGGGGGAGTTCGCACATCCCGCCACCGTGCCTGGGTTGCGGGCCTGAGGCCACTCGGATGGCTAATGTGGTCTCGTGGGAGGCGTCTCGGGGGCGTCGTGTCGTTGAGGCAGTTTTTGAACCTCTTGGGGGCCTCCTGGGGGCTCGTAGGGGCTTTTTGCGGCCATCTTGGGTCCCTGGGGGTCTGTTGGCGGCTTCTTGGGGCAACCCGGAGGCGTCTTGGGGTGGAAGACTTGAAATGTCCGTTCGGGTTCCCCCTCTAAGCCCTCCTCTTGGGGCTGTCCTGGGGCCCTCCTGGGCCGTCTTGGAGGCTTCTTGGACCGTCTCGGGGCCCTCTTGGGTCGTTTTGGAGCCCTCTTGGGGGCCTCTTGGCCCGTCTTGGGGCGATCTTGAAGGCCTCTTCGGTCGTCTGGGACGTGGTGAACGCCCAAGAGGCGAAAATGCTAACAACGCACGTTTTCCAAAGGGAGTAGCACAATGTTTGTTTCCGGGGGCCCTGTTGGGACGCCTCGTGGGGGCTTCTTGGGGCGTCTTGGAGGCTTCTTGGGCCGTCTGGACGCCAGCGTCGGCGTTTTGAATCGATGTTTCAGCGACTCGTGGCACTCGTGGACTGCCCCAAGGGCCTCTTCGGGCCCACTTGGCCCGTTTGGGAGCCCTGCGCCCCCCATGACGCGTTCGGCCAGTCCCCGAGCACCCCCCCCCCTCCAAATCGACTGTCCGGGCTCCCGGGGGGAGGGGTTTGGGGACAGGGAAGCATCTCACACGCCGATGAAGCCATGAACCCCAAGGGGTCGCCGGATTATCTTCGCCCGACGTTGTCCTCGTTCTGGCTGCGCCTTACTCCACGGTTTCTTTCTGTCACCACCACCCCGAGCATTTTCTTTGGGTGGAGGGCAAAGGGTGAAATCTGAAATGCCGTTTCGATGGATGTTCGAGGCTTGAATATGCAAAAGGCGAATCACAAGACGGATTGATTTTCGAGGTGCCAAAGCCTATATGGATTTCACCCTGAGCCCTCCACCCTGAGAATATGCTCAGCCACCACCACCACCCAATTCTCTCCCTGCTGACTAGGGGCCCGGGCACCCGCCCCACTTCGAGGGGAGGTGGCCGCCCGGGCTGGCCCCCCCCCCCCTTCCTTCCACGCCTGCCTCCCCCCGTCCCTCCCTCCTGGCCTCCCCCCTCATCCCCCTTGAAGTCAAGTGCTCGCCCTCCCCCCCTTCTCATCCCTCCCTTCGCCCCTCCCCTCACCCCCCATGACGTCAAGTACTCGACAGGAGTATGTCAACAGGACTTCCCATGGGTTGTGGCCGAACGATCTGACTCGCAGGCAGCAGGCAGATAGCTCTGCCAGATAGTCGGTTGGGGTTCACTTCGGGACGGCGTCAACTCCCCCCCTCATCTCCCCTTGCGTAGAAAGTTTGGCTCAAGGTGTCGAGTTTCTCAGCGAACCCAGCGGATACCTTTGATCCGCGGTTTTCTTTCGCTTCTAGTTACTTCGTCTTGACCCGAGTTGTACAGTGGTCTGCCCCAGTGTGCGACATCCATGTCTGGCCAGCTCTCCCTGGCCAGCAGCCCTTTCGTGCTGCCGACTGGTGGGAAGAAGAGTCAGCAACATGTGGTGTGCGACTCGTGCCGTTACCGATGGAACATTAAGTTCGACTATTGGTGTTACGGTCGTTCCGCGCCGCTGGTGGTCAATGTTGCCCTTCACAGGCGCCCACAAGGTAGGTGGGCGTTCGGCCCCCCAGCGAGGGCAGACAAGGCTTAGAAGAAGTCTCCCCATGGTCGGAAGATCAGCAGCAGGCGGTGGCAAAGCCAACTGCACCGCCAAGCCAAGTCCGTCAGCCATGGGCCCATACCGGTTGGTGGATGGCTCCTAGGAGCAGTTGCGCGCGAAGCTCGGCGATAGCGAGGAGGTCACCAAGATGGAAGCCAAGCTTCGCGAGATCGAGTCGCCGCCTTCGCTTGCCCGTGCTCCGCCACCCGAACAAGAAGTTGCAGCCAAAGGGGTTGCTTGCAGGCGTGCGCAGGCATGGTTGGAAGCCTGCTCGTGTCGCGCTCTCGAAGCAGAGGCTTGGCTCCGCGACGCCGGAGTCAGCGAGGAGGCAGCATGGCGCACGGCTGTGGAGGCCAAGCAGGAAATATGAAGCTAGTGTTTCAGGCGCCACCGCAGATCCCCTCTTGCTGCCGCGGCGTCCGACATCAACCGCTCGACGCCCGTCGAAGACAAAGATGCAGGCCTGCGAGCCCGTGCCCGACGAGGCAGATCGTGAGGAGCGGGAGCGCGTCAAAGAACAATTGGCCCAGTGTCCAGGTTGAGGTCGCCAAGGCCCTCGGGCCCACTGCCCAGAACATTGCCTCTCTCGAGAGCGAGGCCCAGAAGCTGTCTGCCCGTCTGCAGGCCGAGCGCAGGAAGGGGCCCCCAGGCGAGCCGCCCCCCGAGGTCCGCTGGCGGCGTTGACACTCCTGCGCCCACTGACGCCGATGAGGCTGAGCCAGAGGATTCGACAGAGCTCAAAGCCGCGGCTCTCGCCACGGCAGAGGCCACCTTGGACGCGCAGCAGCAGCAGTCAGACTCGCGCGTTTGGCGCGAGGCCGCCGTGGCAGCAGGGCTTAGTCTTTGAAGGCGGACCGTCCCCTTGCGACGACGGCTGGTATTCCACCCAAGCCGAGCTCGGATCGGTGGCAATGGTTAGACATGCTTCCAAGGGAATCGATTCCCAGGGCGGCGAGGGCTCGGAGAGCCGCGTTGATGACGTTGCGGGTGGGCCCCGGGCTCGTCGTCTTGCGTCACAGCTTGTAGTGTGTGCCCAGGTCCCTTGGTACGCGACATGTTTGTATCAAGCAGGTTTGAACCTATGGGGCTTCGAGTTCTTTTCTTTCGACCTGCGAAGAGACTGATTTGGGCGATGAGTGCCGCCACCGTTTAGGGAAAGCCTCAAGCAGGACTTTGATCCAAGGCCCGGCTCCCCAGGGGGCGCCGAGGTCAAGGTTTGGCAAATGCTTGCTTCGAGCCGCATCATGCCCTCCCCTCTCGCTCGGACGAGCAAGGGATCCTGTTATAGTGGCGATCGTTTCCCTTCGGCCCGCGAAGAGGCCGACTTGGGCGATGAGCACAACCGCCGTTCGGGGAAAGCCTCAGTCAGGTTCTCGATCCAGGACCCAGTTCTCCGGGGAGCTGCGGTCAGGTTTGGGCATATTTGTCGTATCGCACCGCGCCCTTCCCCCCCCCTCGCTTGGGTGCGCGAGGGGTTCCCCAGGTGTGAGTTTGAAGTGGTACTCCTGCCTAGGGATCGCCCCTGCTTGCGGGCAGTTACAGGTGCCAGTGCGTCGCTGTCGCCTGTCGGTGAGGCGGCGCTGAATGTTGCCCGTTTGGATGTCAGGAACTGCTTGGCTGACAGATCGGCGGGCAACGGCATTTCCAGTTGGGTGGGTGGTATTTGCAGTTTTTCCAGGTCTGAAGGCGTCGGTGCCACCGCCGACGCAGTGTCAAGCAGCTGTAGCGCAGTCCTGGTTTCAGCCTAGTTGGGCTCGGTACTTGGCACCCCTGGCGTGGTGGGCAATGGAGATGACGTCGACGACGACTACAGCTCACCCTCGGATGTGGCGCATATCTCGAGGCATGGCAAGCGTTCTCGTTGCTCCAGGTGCGGGAGCTTCTCGACCTGGGGCAAACTTCTGGAGCGTTGCGCCGTTTAGTGTGTTTCGGATGCGGTCCAGAAGTGGCCTATGGACGTTGTCGTCTCGGTTCCAGGGCCCGTGGCTGTTTGTGGAACTCAGCCTTGCAGCTCCCACCCTCTTGGAATCTGGGATCGTTTCAGCATGTACTTCTGTCACCGCTGCGGTCGTACAGCCACCGTGGGCGGGCGCCAGCTTGCTGCTGCCTGCTTCCCCCCTTCGAAGAATGAGCGGGAGAACTAGGCCCGCAGCTCAGCTGGTAAGTTTCCAAGTTATGCTGGACCCCCCAAGACGGGCCCGACTGCTAGCTGGGAGCGTGAGGCTGCGGTGGTCATAGCACAGGCACCGGCCAGTCGCGATCTGCATCCGACGACATTAGCTGAGGCCTCACGCCCTCCTCTCTCCCTCTTTTTTGTCTGTCCCTGCACGCTGTGCTGTACCAGTGCTCCAAAATGCTGCCCCCCGCCCTACGTTCCTCCCTGCCCCTCCCTTTCCTCCCTCCTCGTCCTCTGCCTCCTCCTACCCCCCTGCCCCTCCCTTTCCTCCCTCCTCGTCCTCTGCCTCCTCGCCCCCCCTCCCCCTGGGGGCCGTCTACAGGCTCGTGTGCTCTCCCCGCCCACAAGGCTAGTATCACGTGGGACGCCTGTTGCTCTTGCAGCCGCTCGGGTCTGAACTGCGTCAGCCACCTGGCTCGGGAGAGACATTGGGTCCGAGATCCGACGGAGGCATCTGTACACCACCACCGTGCCAGGCCGAGGCCATCCTGGGCCTCAGCATGGTGCGTAGCCCCTTCTGGCCTCGGCCAGGATGGCGTATACACCATGCCAACGACCAGGATGGCCAGGGCCTGGCACGGTGGTGGTGTACAGATGCCTTCTGCGTGCGATAGCTCTCCTGGCTTTTGCCCTGCTCCCCCCTTCCTCCATCCCCGCGTCCCTCCCGGGCATCATTGCCTCCTCGGTCCATCCTTGGCCACTTTCGCTGGCCGCACCCCGCTCGAGAAGCCTCGAGACGGCCTCCCCAGGCCCATTCGTGCGTCCTTCTGGTACGGGCTCACTGCAGCTGGGGAGAGACGCTGGGTCCGATGGCTCCCTTGGCTGGTGCCCTGCTTCCCCCTGCCTCCGTCCCCGCGTCCCTCGGCGGGCCGCCGGCCCGCGTGCGGTCGCGCCCCCATATATATATACACACATATATATATATATATATATATATATACATACACATATATATATACATACATACATATATACACACATATATACATATATAGAGATATAGATATATGAACGGCATGCGCGCGCAAACCTCGCAGAATCTTCAGGAAACTGGCCTTCATCAGAAGATTACGTCCTAGGATACACCTGTTGTGATTATTTCTCCCTCTGTAGCCTGATCTCGCCTCTCTGCTGCCTCCAGATCAACGCATGTGATCATTTCATGTCGATTGATCCCCCCCACCCCCCACCCCCTATCCGCTTAGGAGTACACGCCGGAGGTCAAGTGCCCCGACAGCGCCGAGAGGCTCCCGTGGAGCGGAGGGCTGCTGCCGCCTTTGGGCCCCCCCAAGGGGGCAAAAAGCAGCTCACGGTTTACAAGGCGGAAGCTTGATCTGTTGGAGGTGCGCGAGGCTTTCTTGGATCGGCGCTGGGCCCCCCCTGGCGGCGCCTCCAGCGTGGCCCCTGGCGCGCTCCGCGCTCCAGGGAGGGGGGTCCAGCGCCGATCCAAGAGGTCCACGTGGCCTCCAAGAAGTTCTTCACGTTTCGCGTATCCCCACCGGCAGCATTCAGCGCCGACGGCCCGTTTTCCACCACCAGCAGCCGGTTCCCCAGGCTGGTGCCAGTTGTTTGTCTGGGGTGATGCTCGGAGCTTGGCGCCGCAAGGGCGACGTTCCGTAGCACCCGCACCACTGTGCGCTCGTTCTTTTGGACCGGGCGGCGCCTAGGTGCGTCACGGCGAAGGTGGGGCATTTTGCTCAGTGCACGTGCACCGCACCTTGTGTGCAATTAGCTTGTACCGCCGTCCCGGACACGCTTGTTGCCGCCAGACCGCAGTCGCCCGGCCGCCGACCAAAAAAGTATCCCCACTGGCCCATTCAGAGACCCTGACCTTGAGAGCTGACGGGTAAAGGAACGAAGAGACACATCTCGTGAAACAAAGCGAGCAACCAGGGTGTACAGAGAGATCTCTAGGGCTCTTTTGAGGGGTCTTGGAGTTATCTTGGAGCTCTTTTGGGGGGGTATCGGGCGCTCTTGGGACCCTCTTGGGGCCCTCTTGGAGCTCTCTTGGGGCTCTCTCGGGGGCCTCTTAAGAGCCCTAAAATGCTTCTTGGGGTTGCCGTGGAGGGTGTCGGCGAAAAGAAAGGGGTACTAACGTTTAGTCCCCCCTTCTGGCCCATCCAAATATTATCTTGGGACGCTTTTGGCCCCCTCTTGGGGCGGTCTTGGCGCCGTCTTGAGGGCATCTTGGGCCCCTCGTGGAGCTCTCTTGGGCCATCTTGGGGCCACCTTGGCGCCTCAAAAACTCATCGGAAGCGAAAAAGCGAGAAGGCAAAAACCACTGATGTCCCTTAAGTGTTTGAAGGAGTTTGGCTTCTCGGGGAGGTCCTGAGGGGTCTTTGAGGGCACCTGGAACGGTTTTGTGGCCGCCTTGCGGCGTCTTGGAGTCATGGTGGAGGTCATCTTGAGCGATCTTGCGCTATCTGGAGCCCTCTTGGAGGCCATCTTGGAGCATCGGATGCCCTCTTGGAGCCATCTTGGGCGAAGAAGGGCCCTCTGAGGACTCGCCACCCCCCGTCCAGACTCCTGGGAGGGAAGGGGGAGGATACCCCTCCCCGGCTTGAAGAGGGGCTTTGAATGAGGAAAGGAAGATTTCGTTAGACCACCTACGCCCAGAGAGCTGGCGGGATTATCTTTATGCAGTTGTGCATTCCTCCAAGATGGGGTCTCGGTGCGTAGATGAGGTCGGAGGACCGCGGCGCATTGAGGATGCATCACCGATGTGGCTCGACGCGGAGCAAGAGTTTTTCCACGCCAACTGCGCCGATGCGTCGCCGACGTCGGCGATGCATTGGCAATGCATTGGCGATGCGGCTCGTTCCTCCGACTCCATCTATTCGAATTTTATTTGAGTGACGCCAGAAAACGGGCTTGTCTGCGCCGACATTGGCGCGCAAGTTGCCCGCGTAAGTTCGCGCGTGAGTGCCCTCGCTTCCGATGCATTGGGCCGCGCTGGCAGCCCGCGCAAGCCGCCGCGTAAGGTCGCTATATGTCATCTCGCGTAAGGCACGCTTCTCTTCGTTGCCCATTTGGTAGCCCTCTATGTCGGCAGGGGGGTGGGGGTGAACCCGCAGGGGAACGAACAATGACATCAACGTAAAAACTCGGAGGTCCGCGCAGATGTCTCGGATCGGCGCTGGGGCCCCCTGGCGGCGTCTCCGGATCCGCCCCTGGCGCGCTTTGGGGTGTCCAGCGCGGATCCAAGAAATCCGCGCGAAGCGCCAAAAGTTTATGTTTTATGCCGTTTCTTCTTCATCTAAAGGTAGGAGGGTTGAGGACCAAGGAACGTGGTTTTTGAGCATCGTTTCCTCATTTTCCTGGTCTCGCGGAGGCCTTTGGACGCCTCCAGAGTCCCCGCGGGGAACCCCCATAGAGACCCTCAGGAGCCTCTGCGGGAGGAGGGGGAACCAGGAGGACAACGACGAGAGTACACCCGGGATGCGTCCACGATGCGGCATACACCCGCCCCGCATGCCCCCCTCGCCAGAAGTCCCGGCAGGCATTCCCCATCGCTGCTAGAGCCCCCTTGCAAGGCGAGCGCTCGATGGGCCCTGCCCCTCGGGCGAGAGCCCTGGTCTGCAGAGGAGTGGCCGTCCGCCCGTCCAGCTGTAAGAACCGCCCGCAGGATGAAAGCGACAACCCATTATCCTCGCTCTGAACAGGATCCGCCCTTCCTCCACGAAATTGTTTCACCGCTCGAGACGACTGGCCATAAAACCAGAGGAGGTACCAAGCGAGAGCCTCATGTTGAGCAGGGGCCGTGCGCGGTCCGCACCATCGATGCACAGTTCCCGAAAACATTGTCCTAAACCTCCGTGGGGCATCAAGCGAAAGCCGCATCCCGAGGAGGGACCACCTTCGACCCGTGTGCTTGCTGTAAGTTGTTGAGACGAACGCACGTTTCGCTAAGGCAGGGACAAATGCTTGAAAGCGGCCTCTTCTTAATATGTGCAAGCCCTGCGAACTGTCAGGACAAGTGTGCGCGGAGCTAAGGCGACAGTCGCAATTTGCCAACCGCATGCCATTCGTTCATGTAGTGGTTGAGGACGAATGCGCGCGGCGATCACGCGACAGCTCCATCTTGAAAGCCACCTTCGCATCCGCGTAACAAATGGGCATATCAAGCGATCACACGTTGTGATAATTTCTCAGTCGAAACGACAGGAATATTGCCAGTACGTCTGGTGGCACGACGAGACGGAGTCATCGGGTTGCCTTCGGACCCCTCCCGCCACCGTACTCGGACAATGCAGCACAGGATTTGGGGAGACCGCTTGCGGTCTATTGTGGAGCTTCTGGGGAACCCTTTGAGAGCCCTTGGGGCTTCCCGTAGGCCTCTTCGAGGTCTCTTGATGGCTCCCAAGGCGTCCATCTTGGAGTGGAGACGTCTACCAGTCTGGCAGCGGCGTGCTTTTTGACCCCTCCTGGGGCCTCTTCGGCCCCAGGGTCGAGGCAATCGTGGAGGCCCCTTGGGCCGCTTTTTGACGTGCGGAGGGAACTAAAGTCGCAGCACAACAGATTCGTTGACTTCGGTCTTGTGGGCCAGCCCCGAGGGCCTCCGAGTTGGCCCAGGAGACACCCCCAAAAACGGGTCCACGACGGGCCTGCGAGCCCATGGGGCCATCTTGTGCCATTGTGGAAGTTGGGCCCCTGACACGCACGCTGCTGGGGCTCCGGGAAAGGCCACGCGGCACTGCCCAGAAATCCATTCCATTTGGCACCTGGGGCCGTTGGATCATCAGCTTTGAGTTGGGAGCCGTGGGGATCTCCTACTCGGGCGAGTCCACTCTGCCCACTCGGTGCTTACGGGCATGGCTTCGGACGAGTATGGAAGCAACGTGGAGACGAGGCAGGACGAGGAAGAGAGCGGGAGAAGGGGAGCTCGAATGGTTCAGGCCTGCATGTGCCTCCGGGGGTATCCTCGTCGCCATTGCTGGGTTCGCCCCGGTCTCCTGGCCGGAACGTTCTCCATGTGAGGCTCGGGAGGATAGTTGAGGGGGCAGGGAATTTGTCATCCAGACGTCGCGGAAAATCACCACAGGCGTTGTTGGTCAGTTTCGGACCCAGGATATAGATTCGTTTCGAAAATTACGGTCGGGAACTCACGTCGTGAGTTTTCACGACATCGTGATTTTGCCCCATAAGCCAGATATCTGGGGACGAGGAAGGAGTCGCCGAGGGAGGTTGAGGAGGAGGAGGGAACGCCAGGATGAGAAGAATGAGGTTGAGGATATTGACGATACAGAGGAAGAAGAGAAGAGTGATGAGAAAGGGGATCATGAGGAGGCGGATAACGAGAACAATGAGGGGAAGGCCCTGGCTCGAGCGATTCTGGCGTCGTTTCTCGTGTCTGCGGGGTCGCAAGCCACCGCGCAGCATGATCATCAGTCGATGGCGGGACTTGTCATGTTTCGTTTCTCTTTTGCGCGCCATCGCTAGCCGAAGTTTATTACGGTGGAGGGCCGAGCGTTCGTTGGCGGCACGACCAACGTGGAGCTCCGTGTCGCAGGATGACTATTATGACGGAAGCGAGCCAGTGCACAGCATATGGAGCTATCACCGCGCCCACCATGCTTTGCTCGCCAGAGGGGGGGTGTGGCCTGAGGTCGACTTTCATGAAGACCAGGACGTTGCAGCACGCTCAAGTTATGTGGTTACCTCAGACGGCGACACAGCTTACTCGCCTGAAGCTCGGATGTGGGATCGCCCCGACTACATCATCACGCCTTACCCGCGGTTAGAGTCCGCGCGGATTGCTTCACGGGACTGTACCACAGTTACACAACGGTGGCAGCTGGGACAACTGGTGGGCAGACGTATGCAACGCAAGCCACACATCGACTTCTACGCCCTCTGTGGGTACGCCCCCGCCGACAAGCCCCAAGCACGACCTATCACGACGGTTGCCCACGCAGTATGCCGACGCGGCAAGAATGAGTTCTACGACAATGCGAATCGAGACTTAGGCTGCATTCCCTCTCGATGTGCACCGTCACTACATGAAGTGGGACATGCCAGCTCGCGGAGCAAGTGCCGACCACAGTGGACCGACAAGGGACAGCGTCTGCGTGGCACCATCCCCGAGTGCAGCTCTCAACACCTTTGGACCAGCAGCAGGACGCAGCACTACATGGAGACACCCCGATGGCCAGGGTGAGACAAGGACCGACTACATCGCTACCCCGCGCTGCACGGGCTCACAGGATCCCGCAAGGGTCATCCGTGAGACCCCGCTGACCCGGGACTCCTCCCGGGACCATGTGATCGTCGGGGCTTATGTACATGTGGGCCGACACTTCACCGACCGCCCAAGACACCGACGCCGACATGGCACCGACAACACATATTGAGCTCTCTGCAGGCTTGGCAGCGCTGGTCCACGGCAGAGGCGGAGGCCCCAGGCAGCGGCGGCCCAGTGACCACCGCCATCAGCGACGCCGTGCGCGTCCAGGACCGCGTGCACCACTCCATCGCCTCCATGGATCACCTACAGTTGGTGCCTGGCGCCTATGACGCCGCCGTGGAGGAGAACGTGGCCGAGAGCCGATTGCTGCAAGTCCCTGAGCCCGAGAGTAAGGCCAAGATGAAGTTGAACATGGACCGCGCGGTGGAGCCCCACGACTCCGAGGGCAAGACCGCCGCGGCGGAGGCCGCGGATGCGGACGAGGTGTACAAGGGGCACCCACAGGGCAAACACCCCGACGCCCTGTTCCAAGCGGTTCTGTACCACCTATAGCTGGCGCGTCGAGAGCACGGAGCCGCCCTGGAGGAGGACGTGACCGAGAGCGACCAGCGGCAGGTCCTGATGGCCTCGAAGGCGGCGTCCGCTGCCAGCGAGAAGGCCCCTCAGAGGAATTCGATCCAGGCATCGCGCTGCTGGATCGGAGCGACTGACCGTCACCGCGTGTTGATCGTATCCATCCCACAACCCCGTGGGGCGTTGAAGTGGCAGGAGCTTGCGGGACTTATGATCGACGACGACCATGCTCCTCGCACCACGCCGTGAACTCAAGGAAATGAAGTAGTAGACTGGGATGTTGGGTCTACGTCAGGTGAGTCCACCAGGTTGCATGCACCAGTGCTCACTTATTCAGTAAAGCCTGCTGCGGGCGCCTGGTTTAGTTTTGTGTGTTTTCAACGCTTGTGCCGCCTCCTCCGCCCTCCTTCCTTCTTGGCCCGCTGCGTTGGTGAATTTGAGTTTGGTTCGGCCGGCAGCCCTGCCCTTGTATAGCCTGGAGCGTTGCCGACTTCGCATTGCTGATAAGGGCGGTTCTCGCGATGCTGCACTATGCTTTTCCTGCGCATGATGTGTTGCGCCGTTTGAAAATCACTGCTCGCCGCCAGCCCGTGGCCAGAGGGTCGCGTGCTGATGTGTGGGCTTCCCACCAGTAAGCGGTGAGCTTCGCGTGTTGCGTCCGTGGACGCGCACGCGCGCGGGCCGACCTTGCGGTTGGTTCTGCGAATGTTCGCGGGTCTTTGCCCTGCGTCTTCAAAAAACAACGAGGGGAGACCGAAGACAGGCAGGAGAAGGAGACGGGGGAGACGGGAAGAGGGAGGAAGGAAAGGGGAGCGCGGGGTGAAATGGGGGAGAAGTGAGGAGGGCGAGCGGAAAGGAGGGATCACATGAGGAGGCAGAGGCAGGAGGAAGTAAAAGAAGAGGAGGAGGAGAAGGAGGAGCAGGGGGGAGGTGGAGGAGGAGGAGGACGACGACGACGAAGATGGAGCCGATGACGAGAAGCGGACGGAAGAAACAGGAGTCTGGGGGGACGGCGCCGCCTCATCTCCAGGTTTCTCCGTTTTCCTCCTCGACCCCCCTCTTCCGCCGATCTCTTTCAGGTCGCATCTTGCCACTACTTCTCCCCTCTCCAGTTCCCGCCTCCTCCTCCTCCTCCTTCTCATCATCACCACCACCATTATCATCACCACCAGCAGCATCACCATCATCATCAGCAACATCATCATCAGCAGCATCATAACCATCGTCATCATGGTCATCGTCACTGTCATCATCCTCACCTCCATCATCACAATCATCATCACCACCACCATCATCAGTATCATCAACATCACCACCAGCATCGTAATCATCAAAACCACATCCACGAATCATCGTCGTCAGCATCAGCATCACCACAATCATCATCAGCATCAGCATCACCACCACCGTCATCACAATCATCATCATCGCCACCAAAATCACCATCATCATCACCAGCAGCAGCAACCTCATCACCGCCAGCATCATCATCCGCATCATCAGCATCGCCATCATCATCACCAGCATCAGCAGCATCATCATCAGCATCATCACCAGCATCATCATCAGCAGCAGCATCTGCATCATCATCAGCATCGTCAGCAGCAGCATCATCAGCATCATCCTCCCTACCCCCCATCCTCCTTATCCTTAGCCACGTCCTCTTCCGTCCTCCGCTATTTCCCTCGCCGTTGGCCTCTCAGAAGGTTCCATGGAGAGGTAGGCTCAAGAACAAGAGGCTGTGGTGGAGGAGGGTGAAGCGGGAGACGACGTCGACGACGACGACGACCTTTGAAGGTCTCCAGAAGTATCCGGACTTCTGGAGGCCTTCGGAGGCCCAGGAAAGGCAAGAAGGGCTCAGAAATATCGATTATCATCCGTCTTCCCAGAACCCGACGTCGTGATTCGTGGAGGAGCAGCAAGAGGACCTGGGGCATCGGCTCATAGGTCCCAGGTCGACAGCGTGTGACGTTCCATTCCTTCTTCTCTTCTGGGGGGTGTGCGAACGCCTCCATTAGCCGCGACGGCCGTCGCTAGCCTGCGTTGGCGCAACAAGGAGGAGCAGGAGGAGGAGCAGCCGACGACGGAGCGCGATCCCGTTGGCGCCGAGAGAGGTTCCGAGGGGAGCTGTTCGGCGGCGAGTGCCTGGACTTCGGCCCGTACAAGCTGCAGCCCGAGCTGAGCACCATCCTCCAAGGCGACCGGGAGCTCCTGGACCACCCTAACGGACGTGCCGCGCCCGGCAGCCAGTCCTCCCCATACATCGGGTGGAGCCGCTTCGGATCGCCGTTCGGGCGATCCCAGTGGAGAGGAATCTCGTCAGAGTGAGGATTAAGGGCAGAAGTAGAAGTGGTGGTCGTGGGTGGAGTTTGCGGAGTAGGTGGGGGAGGAGAAGGAGAGGGAGAAGCGGAGGAGGAGGAAGAGAAGGAGGACGAGGGAAGGTGTTCCTCCTCCTCCTCCTCCTCCTCCTCCTCCTCATCCTCCTCCTCCTCCTCATCCTCATCCTTCTCCTCCTCCCCGGGGAGGAAGATGGAGGATCGAGGAGGAGGAGGAGGAGGAGGAGCACGAGGACGAGGGATCGAGGATCGAGGATCGACGAGGAGGAGGAGGACGAGGAGAAGGAGGAGGATCGAGGATAAGTTGTTTGTTTCATTCCGCGTTTTTGCATGCTGTCGGAGCTCTGGAGGACCGTGGAGGCTTCCGCGAGCCTCCGCATACCTCCAGGTTTCCTCTGTTCTCCGACCAGGAGGTCCTTTATTTCAGGCTTTGCATGTTCCTAAAAGGTTTTCGGGCCCCCAGGTGGTTATCATCGGCTGCGCCGCGTCGAAAGGCGTCTAGGGAATTCCGAATCGTCCCGAGAGCCCTCTGGGGGCTCGAGTCATGGTCCGAAGGCCTGGGAGGGAAGAAGGAGGAGGAGAAAGGGAGGAGGAGGAGCGCGAGAAGGAGGAGGGATGATTGCGACGTTTCCTGCGCTTTGGGGCATCCCAGGGGCCTTCGTGGCAACGGCTGGACGCAGCTCGAAAGATTGATCAGCATGGCGTTCGGTAAGTCCCCGCTCTCGCCCGCTGGTGTGCTCAACCCGAGATGACCGTTCACAAGACAGCGACGACGAAGCATCGGCTGGCCATCAACTGACGGAACGCGTCAGCCCAAATTGCGATCGGACGCAGTTCTCTCGAGCCGAGACCGTGTGACCCCAAGGGGCACGCCACGGCGAGAGTGCAGGGCGCAGAGAGCGATTTTTGCTCCCCCCCCCACACACACACACACTTGTGTTGTTTGGCGTCGCGGCCGTTCGCCGCGCGGCCACACGGCGGATTCAGGCAGGCGGGCGGGCGCGGGCCGAACCCTCACGCGGGCACCCAGCGAGGCGACGCAGGGCTCACCCACCGGAGGCCGCGCCGCGTGTGGATCCATGGGGGGTCAGCCACGGGAGGGGACGAGCGAGGGCAGACCACCGTCCACCTGCACAGCAAGGATGAGCAGCTTGCCGAGGTTACCCTGGCATCCTTGCCCCTTCGGCCCATCCCTGGCAACTTTCGATGGCTAGCCTCACTCGGACAGCATCAGCATGGCTCGTAAGGGCCCTTGCGTCCTTATCGTGCGTTCTTCTGTGACGGGTCGACTGCACGAGGGGCAGATCGGAGGGAGACAGCAGACAGAACAAAGCTGAAGCCGGGCAAGACGTGGCGCAGTGGCGAGGCCGCGGAAGCAAAGCAGTTGGAGCGACCCAGGGGGAACACCGAAGCAGGCGGGGATGGGCGCGGCGAACTACGACCGGGTGACTGACGGGCAGTAACGTTGGTGGACGAGGCCATGCAAGGATGAACGTGGTGGCGAGACATACGTACACACGTTTCCTCGGACGCGGTAATGGGTTGCAGACTCCGGTTGCTACGGGCCACGTCTGCACAGCAAAGACAAGCACACACACACACACATGCAAGCACACGCACAAGCACACACACAAGCACACACACACAAATGCACACACACACACAAATGCACACACACACACACACGCACACACCCACACACGCGCGCACGTACGCACACTCTCTTTTCCGTCGGTGGCCTGTCGAGCGGCAACGTTGAGAGTACTCCAGGGCAGGCCACGCCCAGTTCCACGGCCGCTCGGCGTTGCAGAGGGGGGGTCAGGACGTGGTTGACGCCAGGGCTGGACCTAAACGGTGTTTTGGCGACTTCGTGGGCCGTTTTCGTTTCGATGTCGTTTTGCGGTAAAGGCGGATTGAAGACACAACGAGGGAAAACGAAAGCAAAACGAAAACGAGAAACGCTGTTTAGGTCCAGCCCTGGTCGACGCCTGCGGAAGAAAGGCGCCGAAGCGCGTGCACGTGGAAGAAGGCGGTGTGCAAATCAGGCGAGCGGTCCCTCCCGAGTTGTGCAGAGGGGAGACACGCACGAACCTCGCGGTTCATGGCCCACTGAAGTGCACGAGTTGGTGACCCGCCGGTGAGAAGTGGCGACAGGGCAGCAGGTCGGCTGTAAGGGATGAACGTACAGTGCGCACGACTTTCCAGATCCGCACACGCACACATACGCGCGCGCGCGCTCTCAACGCCCAAGGGAAGTAACGGAGCATTTGTGTTCTCTGATGATTTGCAAGAGAGCGAAGCTGAGGAACCGTGTACCTTCCTACTCGCACGCCGCTGACCACACTGCTGAACATCACCAGGCAGTTGGAGAATGAGGTCTGGTTCAGCCCTAAGACGAGAAAGATTAATTTGCTGTACACGACCTACAACCCATCCTACAACACCATGACCGGCACGTTCTTGTTTTTTGTTTTGACCCGTTCAGGACACATATTCAAGGTTGTTGAGCCGATCACTGTTGTTATGGACGCCTACCCCACCTGGGGAAGTTATGTGCCCGACCTGGTCTGGTTCCTCTGCATAGTGAAGCTCGGGGCCGCGGAGTTCATTGAAATCTCCCAGTTCTGGCGCGAGTTTGGGGCCTGGGAGGGCACTGCCAGATATGCTTCTCCATTGAATCTCATCGACTGGTTGAACGCCACCGGCTCAGTGTCCAGATCCGCATCCACCCCGACCGAGCCGGCGTGATAGGGGGGGAAGGAGGAGGAGAGGACGAGGAAGAGGGGAGGGGAGGAGGGCGGATGAGGAGAGGAGAGGACGAGCAAGAGGAGAGGGGAGGAGAGGACGAGGAAGAGGAATGAGAGGAGAGGAGAAGACGAGGAAGAGGAGAGGGCGAGGACGAGGAAGAGGAGTGGGGAGGAACAGGACGAGGAGGAGGAGAAAAGAGGAGGGAGGATGAAGATGGGGGAGCAGGTCGGAGGGGAGGGAGTGTGGAGGAGGTGTCGGCAGGGAAAAGCCCACGCGAATGACAAGTTGGCTCGTTCTGGGCTCCCTCTTCTTGCGCCCCACTCCTGTTGGCCCTTCTCCTGCTCCTCCCCCATACCGCTCTTCCTCCACTCCCCCTCCACCCTCCTCCTCCCCTCTCCTCCTCCCTCCTCCCTTCATCCTCCTCCTCCGCCTCCACCTCCTCCTCCTCCACCAAGCGGCCCCGACAATCGGTGACGGGCAAGGACCTGGTCCGTGACAGGTTGTTGGGCTATCTTCGACCCCTTTGGAGTCGTCTTGGGGCCTTCGAGCTTCAGGGGGGCTTCAAGAAGACTCCGAGGGGGCCCAGCAGCCTGTCAACACACAGGGCCTCTGTTGCCCATAGGCCTCCAAAAAAAGGCTCTTAGCGTGTAGCCCAGTTGGCCCCCTCTACATGTTACGCCCCTGCACTCTCACACTGAGCACTTGATCTCTACACCCCACTTTCTATGAACCACGCTATGCCATATAGTATCACCTCGCAACTCTGTTCTTAATTACCTTATAATAGATGCCTCTGACAGTGCCTGACTCTAGTTTTTGATTGTGTGTTTTCTTGTTCTATGTATCTCTCTCTCTCGTTCTCTCGCTCTCTCTCTCTCTCTCTCTCTTCTCTCTTCTCTCTATTGATTGATATCTACACCGTCCTAGCTATTACTACACTCTCAACTCTCTACCAGAATCGGTAACCCAAAACCCCGGCCGCCGACCGAAATGGGGAGGAGACGTTCGTCTATGTTTGCAATGCTTGCTAAGATCCCTCCAGTGCAAGCACTGATGGGGGATTCTGGGCTTCGCTTGAAAACTCCCTGGATATCTTGGCATCGAAGCCTGGCAGGTCAAACTGTTAGACGGGTACTTTATATTGCACAATGCTGTATAGCACAATATAACGTGTTATTGTCTCATAGCGGATGCTATAGTTATTACGATTACCAGTGCCCATGTGCCTAGAATGTATCACCAGGTAACGCAACATCCGATTATGCAGTACACGATCGAATATGAATTATACATACTACAACACGATACACTCGGTTGTAAGAAAAAACACGGATACCATAGTTTAAAACGTACTAAAGAATACAAGGTGGCATGACACCGTACCGTGAAGTATGTTGTACTACAGCATAGAACCGAATGTAAATTGTTGGTAGACTGGCACATAATTGAATACAGTAGAGTACGACGTGTTGCCACATGTAACCCCTATGGCATAGTATAGCATATCATCGCATAGCAACAGGCATAATACAAAAGCATGTACCAGAATGCACGACATAAGAATGCCATAGTATATCACGCGGTACCCCAGGATGTACGACTGCATACTATATATATAGAGAGAGAGTATAATGTATGCGAATGTATTATACTAGGTTTGGGTATGTCACCCTACAACACAAACATTGTGCTGCCTCCTGTTTGTCAACGTCACAGAATATGGCACAGCACATCCTATCATAATAGAACACCACGTGATACAGCATATGATACGATGGCACAGTATACTGTGATAGTAGATCTTATGATTTGATGTCATATGGTATAGTACAGTATACCACTACACTATACAGACATCTGAGTAGGGGCGTACTATAGCATAACATAACAGTATAGATATATATATATATATATATATATCGGCGCACTGGGCCCGGGCGGCCTGGGGCCGCGACCCCGACCGCAAATTGAAGGTTCTGGGGCCCGGCCCGCTTGTGGGAGGCCCAAAATCGCTTCTGAGAGCCATGACACAGCTGTCACGGCGGCCCAATGCGGCCCCGAGTCCCCTCCACGACGCCCTCCAGGGGTCTCCGACGGCTCAAGATGCCTTCAAACGGTCCAAGTGGCGTCCACGACTTGTCAAGACCGCTCCAAGAGGACCCCCAAAAGGGCCCCGAGATGCAAAAAATCGACCCATTCACTCACGACCCAAGAGGTCTCCAAAATCGCACCGAGACTGCCCAACAGGGTCCCAGGAGGACCCCTAGACGGCCCAATAGGTCCCCAAGACAGCCAAGAAGTCCCGAAGACGGCAAGAGAGCCCCAAGAGGGGCTCAAGAGGGGGAACCCGAGCTGCCATTTCGAGCCCTCCGCTCGAAGGTGACCCCCGAGGCCGCCAACAGGCATGCAATAGGCCCCAAGAAGCCCCGGAAGGCCCAACAGAGGTCCCAAAGAATCACCCAAGAGACCTCAGGAGGCCCTGGGAAGGCTCCAGGAGACCCCCAAGAGGCCCCAAATCGGGCTCCGAGAGACTGCCAAAGAGACCCCATCACACGTCCGTGACGCTTCAGGCCCAAACCCGAACACAATCCCCTGATCGACCCCAGACCGCCGTCCTAGCGATTCCGGCGGCCCCGAATCGCCCCCAAGACGGTTTGGAGGAGTCTCCGACGGCCCAGAAAGGCAAGCACGCACGTGTGTAATATTGTCTGTATGTATCGGCAACAAGGGAGAGACGACACTCAGCCTTGGGAAGGGCTCCACCCTATGCAGCTGCATGTAGCGCAGGGCGCGGCCCTCTCTTCTTGCCCCCAAGGAGTCCCCACGAGGCCCCAGGGGACCCCAAAAAGCCCCCACGAGGCCCTCCGGGGCCTCGCGTCTACATCCTCTCCGAGATGCTACAAGGGGCCCTCATCTCACGATCCATGTAAACATCTGTAGAGAGAAAGAGAAAGAAAGAGAGAGAGAGAGAGATGCCTTGGGTCCATCCCGCTATCGTGCCTTGGTTGTGGGTCAGAGGCTTCTTGGATGCCTGTCGGGGTCTCTTGGGAAGCCTCCCGGAGAGCCTCTTGGAGGCAGTTTCGAAGTATGAAGGCCGTTTGGGGGCCTCTTGGGGCTTCTTCTGGGCCTCTTTTTTGAACCTTCTGGGGGCATCTTGGTGGCCTGGGCGGAGGGCTCGAAATCTCCGTTCGAGTCCCCGACCTTGGGTTCATCTTGGGGCCCTGTTGGGGCCCTTCTGGGCCATCTTGGGCGCGCTCTTACACCGTCTTGGGGCCCTCTTGAGCCATCTTGGGAATCTTGGGTTATCTTGGAGCGATCTTGGGGGCCGCATGAGCCGTCCTGGACGCTGCGGAAGCCCAAAGAGGCGAATCTGCATGTTTTCGGCGCAGAGTTTGCCGCTTGGGGCCCTCCAGGGTGCTCTTGGGGCCCTCTCGGGGCATTGTGTGGGCCACTTGGGCAATCTTGGGGCCACATGGGGCTGTCTTGAAGCTCTGTTGGACCCTTCCAGTGCCCTCGTTGTTTATCCGAAACAGTTCTTGAGACATTCTCGAGACTTCTTGGCAGCTCCTGAGAGCTCCGGGCAGCTCCTAAGAGCCCCTGGCAGCTGCCAAGATCTCCCCAGCTCCGAGGAATTCCAGGGAGCTCCCAGGAGCGGCTGGGAAAGTGGGGGTCCAGGCCCTGGACAACGATGATGATGCCGCTACTGCTCAAGCCTTAAGCCTCAATCGACGACGACGAAGACGACGACGAGGAAGAGGAGGAGGATGGTGGTGGTTGTGATGATGAGGATGAGGATGAGGATGAGGATGAGGAGGATGAGGAGGAGGAGGATGATGATGATGATGATGGTGGTGGTGGTGATGATGATGGTGGTGTGGTGGTGATGATGGTGGTGGTAATGATGCTGATGATGATGATGATGATGATGATGAGGATGAGGATGAGGATGAGGATGAGGATGAGGATGAGGATGAGGATGAGGATGAGGATGAGGATGAGGATGAGGATGAGGATGATGAGGAGGGTTATGATGTTCTGAATGGCGTCGGTGACGATGATGGTGACGATCAGGACCTTGACATTCATTGATTCATTGTGGTTCTAATTTCTTTTGCTATTCGATACAGCGGCCCCACTCGCTTGTGCACCCCCGCCCAGAAGGCGCTAGAACTTAAGCGCGCGCGAAGAGCGCACAATGGTTCTAGTGTGTATACATATAACGTAAATATATACACATATATGTATACCAGACGGGGCTAGGGCAAGGGTGAATCCGTCCCAGAGCGTTCCAGAACGTTCTCAGAGCGTTCCGGAGCGCTCTGAGAAGGTCGCGGTGCCCGAGACATCTTCCAGAGCCGACGGATCTCAGAGATTCTCGGTGTATCTTCGCCCGATGTTGTCTTCGTCCTGGCGTCCACTCAATATATATATATATATATATATATATATATATATATACACACACTTATATATATACATACATATATACATACATGCATGCATGCATGCATACCTACCTACCGACCTACCTACATACATACATACATACGGACATACATACATGCTTACGTGTGAAAGTAAATACATGTATGTATGTATGTATATATATATAATCCTATTCTTATTTGTTTACAAGCCAGGGGGAGTGGGAAAAAAACCGTCCTCTCCCCCAAGACTGGACCCTCAGGATTTCGTGTTTCTGGTCCCCCTAGACATCCTTGCCAAAAATCCCCCGGCTCGTCCCGGACCTCCCAGGGCGCTTAGCCGGGTCCTGCCAGCAGGCCCCACACGATCAGAGCGGTGATCAGAGAGGCCGAAGAGAGACCCAAGACAGCTCCAAGAAGGACCCAGATGGCCTCCAGAGGCCCCAAAGACGGCCCAGGAGGCCCTCATGAGGGCTCCCAGACTGCAGGAATTCCTTCATCCCGTCAGCACATTCGCTGTTCGGGCCTTAGCAACGTCCAAAACAGCCAAAAAGGCCTCCGACATCGCCCTAAGAAGGTCCAAGAGACCTCCGAGAGAGCCCACAGACGGCATGGGTGGCCCCAAGGTTGCCCAAGGAAGCCTCAATTGAGCCAAAAAGATGCCCAACTGGCCCTCACAAGGCCCCGAAGCTATCAGAGCGGTGATCAGAGAGGCCGGAGAAAAACCCAAGACAGCACAAGAGCGCTCCAAGAAGAAACCAGAGGGCCTCCAGAGGCCCCCAAGGCGGCCCAGGAGGCCCTCAACAGGGCTCCCAGAATGCAGAAATCCCTTCATCCTTCGGGAAACGTACCTTTTCAGCAAATTCGCTGTTCGGATTCTAGCAGCGTCCAAAACAGCCAAAAAAGGCATCCGGCATCGCCCTAAGACGGTCCAAGAGACCCCCAAGAGAGCCTCTAGACGGCCTGGATTGCCCCGAGACTGCCCAGGGAATCCACAAATGAGCCAAAAAGAGGCCCAACAGGCCCTCACAAGACCCCGAAGCGATCACAGCGGTGATCAGAGAGGCCGAAGAAAGACGCAAGACAGCACAAGAGCGCTCCAACAAGGACCCAGAAGGCCTCCAGAGGCCCCCAAGACGGCCCAGGAGGCCCTCAACAGGGCTCCCAGAACGCAAGCATCGCTTCTCCCTTCGGGATCCGTACCTTTTCAGCAAATTCGCTGTTCGGGTCCTAGAAGCGTTCAAAACAGCCCAGAAAGCCTCCAGTATCGCCCCAAGACGGCCCAAGAGACCCCCAAGCGAGGCTCTGGACGGCCTGGACGGCCCCAACACTTCCCAAGGAAACCCCAAATGAGCCAAAAAGAAGCCCAATTGGCTTTCACAAGGCCCCCAAGAAAAGCCCAGGAAGGCCATGGGAGGCTCCCCAAAAAGCCATGGGAGGCCATCAGGAGGGGCTACGTAGCCCCCGTACGGTCCCTAAAGGGCCCAAGCTCCACAACACGGCCCAAGATGGCCCCAAGATGGCTCGAGGCAGCCCCAAGCCGGGCGGTCCACCAGGGCTCCAACAAGGCCCACACGGCGTTTTCCACCAAACTGACCCGAATCCCGGGCTCGCAACAACAAATCCTGGAAATCTGTTGCGAACCCGGGATGAGATGCATTCCCTAAGAATTATTTGCGTTCGCGTGCCTTTGTGCGACCCGCTGCAACCCGCTGCAACATTCTTCGCCGTCCCCCGACGGTGCCATCCTCCTCTTCTTTCTGCCGCTCCACCACTCGTCCTACCCCACATCCGCTTCCTTTCCTCGCTCTCCGAGATTCCCTCCCTCCTATCCTTCGCCCTCCACCTGGCGCCTGTCGGGAGCCCCCAGAGGCCCGGGAAGGGCCAGGGACCGCCCGAATTTTCGAAGACTTCTGAAAACCACCGCAGGGAAGGGGCCAAATTCCCAAGGCCACTGGGGATGGCGCGAACGAACCACACATGCAGAGCCTCAAGGACCAAGGTGCGTGGCGCAAAGCGCCAATGCGGTCTTGTATGTATCTATAAATATATATATAGAGAGAGAGAGTGAAAAAAAAAAGAGAGAGGGCGGCCGTTCTTCAGCATCCGGCCCTCGCCCAGGACTTCCAGGGTGCCCGCTGCTGGCTTCGCCAGCTCCCTCGCCGGGCGCCCCCCCGGGGCAGGGGTGCCCCTCCCGCACGCCTGGCCGGAGCGCGGAAAGAGAAGGACCCCCCCCCCCCTTTGGGAAACAGGAGGGGTTCTGTCTTCAACATCTGGCCCTCGCCCAGGGCTTCCAGGGTGCCAGTTGCTGGCGTCGCCAGCTCCCTCGCCAGGCGCCCCCTGGGGCAGGCGTGCCCCTCCCGCACGCCTGGCCGGAGCGCGGAAAGAAGGACCCCCCCCCTTTGGGAAACAGGAGGGCCACGGGCGGCCACCGCGGGGGGAGGAGTGCGAGGAGGGGGAGGAGTGCGAGGAGGGGGAGGAGGAGGAGGAGGAGGGGGAGGAGGGGGAGGAGGGGGAGGGGGAGGAGGAGGAGGAGGAGGAGGAGGAGGAGGAGGAGGAGGAGGAGGAGGAGGAGGAGGAGGAGGAGGAGAAGGAGGAGGAGGAGCAGGAGGAGGAGGAGCAGGAGCAGGAGGAGGAGGGGCTCTGGGCTTCGGGCCGCCTCTTGCGCCGATCGACTCTTCGTAGGACGAACTGCTCGCCGGAGTGGCCCGTAGGGCGGGCTCCTCGTGGTCCTTCCGATCGTCGAGCGCGGTGCGACGGCAGCCGGTGGCGCGCTCGGATGCTGCCGCTCTGCGCGCCCCCTGTGGCGTCGAGGAAATGCCACGCCTGCCATGCTCTGCGAGCCTGCAACGCGTAGCGCCCCCACCCCCAACGCACCCCTGATGGTGTTGAGAGAGTGCCACGCCTGCCGTGCCCTGCGAGCCTGGAGCATATAGGGACCGCGCTCGGGGACCACCCCCTGCGCACCCCCTAGCCCGCGCACCGCAGGTCACTCTTGCCTAGGGTTACGTCGGGCATGTCCCTCCACAGGAGGAATATTCACAAACAGTCAACAAATCGTCTGGGGGCGATGTTTCTAGTATGTTTTGACTACATTTGAATATTTTTGAGTACTTGTACGACCACCCTTCGGGTGATAAGAAGGTTGTGGGGGGGGAGAAGGGGGGGACCAACGGACACCACGGGACACCACGGGACACTTGTCGATCTCACTATCGATCTCATTATCGATCTCACTCAACGGGCCACCACGGGACACCGCGGGACACCTCTCGATCTGACTATCGGTCTCACGATCGGTCTCACTATCGATCTCACTCAACGGGACACCATATGACACCACGGGACACCTGTCGATCTCACTATCGATCTCATTTTTTTGGGACAGCACGGGACACCTCGGGACACCACATTGATCTCATGATCGATCTCATTATCGATCTCACTCAACGGGACACCACGGGATGCCACGGGACACCGCGGGACACCGCGAGCCACCGCTGGACGGACGGACGGACAGGGGAGAATCGTTTGTCTTGACTTCGCCCTAGCAACGGCGGGTTCATTCCTCTCGCGCGCCCACGCAGCTTCGCCTCGCCCGCACGCACGACACGAACGCAACGAAACGATTTCCCGCTTGGGGATCTCCTTTCCACTGCGATCTCACCCCCTCACCCCCAACCTCTGATCTTTTGTTTCTCACCCCAAATCAGCCTGTGGAAGGACACGCCCGACCTAAGCCTTGGGTCACTCTCGCGTGCAGCCGATGCGTCCAGGCTGGGGACCCCCATAGGAGGCGTTCCAGACGGGGCCCCGCCTGCGAGGGTCGAGGGGGCTGCCGCCGCTTCCTCTGCGGAAGGGCGGCGGGAGGGAAACGAGGCCGCTTCCGCTGGCAGAAGCTGGCGGAAGGCTGGGCACCTCGCCCTCCTCTGACGGAGGAGGGGGAGGAGGAGGAGGAGGAGGAGGAGGAGGAGGAGGAGGAGGAGGAGAAGGGCTGGCGGAAGCCGGCGTGAGTCAAAAAAGCTGCCGTCCAAGAGATGACAACAGTTTTGGGTCCAGGATTTCCAGAGCCCGCCACACGTGGCCGATGCTCGCCGTGGCCAGGAAAGTTCCTGCGTTCCTTATTCGGAGTTCTTTTCGGCACAGTCAAGACGATGGAATAAGGACCGCTTTGTGTTCGGAAGGGTCTCGCTCTTCCGCAGGTCATTCCGTGATTGTTCCCCTGGCCCTCCTCTTGCACCCGGGCTCTATGTGGGTGCCGCAGAGTGGCTTCGTTCCTGCTCTAGCGCTCCCTCACCTGCAGCAGTACGACGAGCGCGCCCCAGGAGCCCCACGAGCATCCCCGCGCGCTCCCTGCGGGCACCGCGCTGCCGGCGTCGTCGGCTCGAGGCCGGCGCCGAGCGCACCCGCGCGATGCTGGCGCGATCAGCGCAACCCGGCAGGCGTGGGCCGCGGCCTGCGCGTGCGGCTGCCAGCATTAAGTCGGGCGTGTCCAAACCGGAGGAATGTTCAGAGATTGTCAAGGAATGCTTTGGGAATGATTGTTGAAACATTGTAGACGATTTGGGGGGTATTTTTTTTGAGCACTTTTATTTGTTTGCCCAAGCTCCCGCTGCAGGAAGACATGCCCGGCCTAAGCCTGGACGGGGCCAACATGGAGCGCGCTTCGCTGTCGGAGAAGACCCGGACCCCCTGGAGGTATGCAAAGACGCGACGGGAGGCGTTTCGATGTTCTTGCTCGGCCCCAGGGGCCCTCACCGGCCCTCGGGACCATCAAAGAACCTGGCATCGCTCGGACGTGTACATGCTTTCTCGGCGAGAACCATCGAGGAGCATCCTGGACCATCGAGCAAAGAAAAAAGACGCACGAAACCGCAAAAATGCACGGGGAATGGACGTCCGAGCGACGGCAAGAGAACGCTTCAGGAGGAAAAGCCGGTCCCGGGGAAGGGGTCGAGACCTCTGGGGGCCGACGTTGTGGAAACATGATGGCGTCGGGGGTCTGGGGAGCTCGCTCAAGGCTGAGAGACTTGGCCTCGCTCGGACGTGTGCATGTATTTTCCGCTGCGAGGAGCATGGAGGAGCAGATCCTGGATCATCGAGTAAAACAACACGCACAATCTCGAGAGATGCACGGGGAGTGGGCGTCCGAGCGATGGCCAGGAGATCTATACGGCGCCGGAAACCAACGCCCTCGTCACGACAGAACGCAGCCGCACCAGCGCCGCTGCCAGGGATCTCCCCCCGAGCGCCGCCGCGCGCGACAGACGCACAGCGTGCTGCCAGCACAGGCGTCAGCTCTGAGCACGCCCTCGTGCTCTGGCACGCATCGCGGTTCCAGCGCTGTTGGCGCAGGCCCACTCCGAGCTCATCCACTCGCAGACACGGCACATCGCCCGCCAGTGCTGCGGCAAAGAAGTTCACTCCAATCGCATCCGATAGTCTCGGCGCGCATCGCGTTGCCAGCGCTGCTGCCAGGAAGCGTCCTCCGAGCGCATCCGCCATGTCCTTGTGCATGTCGCCAGTTCCGGCAGTCTGAGATTCAAATGGTCGGGTTTAGGTCTCGCTTGTCCCTCATCTTTATCGTCCTCCTGTAGTCCTCGACTGTGCCATGGAAGTTTGTCCAGATGCGCATTCGGGCTCTCAGCTCTTTTCCAGCCGCCATAGTACCCGCATGGCGCAGGGAGCGCCCAGGCGAGCGCACGGTGTCTAGATTGCCCGCTTCCATTCTGAGAGTTAGTTTTCGGTGGTGTCTGCGTCTTCACAGGAGGTGCCCAGGAAAGCGTAAATGTCCCAAACGAGTGGTGCAGTGCAGGGGGAGGGGTTCTTACAACCCAGCGTCTCGAGAAAGAGACACGACGGGCACTTGTTTTTTTGTTTCGGGCCCTGGAGCCCTCAGGGATCGAATCGGCTCGACAAAATGATGGCCAACGTGGGGTCGAGAGTTCTGGGCATTTGTTTTGTCACAGCTTCACACGTCGGAGGCGAGGGGGGGGAACAGGGAGGCAGGGAGGGAGGAGAACGACAGAACAAATTCGATGGCGATCCAGCCGATCTGGCCTGGGACTTCCATGCTGCCAGCCTGATGTGTCCGTATCTAAGGTCTGTTACGCCCTCGTTATTGTCATCTTATGGGGGTTACAGATAAGCGCAATCAATGGATTGCACACAATGCTCCTCCTGGCAAACCCAGATACCCCAGGCAGCTTCGGCAGTGAGGCCGCGATGGGTGCTTATTTTGACCAGGTTGAGAGCGTCTGCCTTGGCCAGACGTCTCTTCGACGGATCTTAGCATTCTATCCACTTGTAATTATCTCTGGTTTCATGAAGCCCTTCAGCGCTCAACCAAGACTTGGTGTGATGACGAGGACCTTGTCGGCAGCGGCAGTGGACATCGCCCACTTTTTCTTTGTGTTCAGCGTTGTGTTCGGCATGTATTCCATAATGGGCATGGTGCTGTTTGGTGAAGAGTTAGTTGAGTTTGCGACCCTTCCCCGTGCAATCACGAGCACTTTCCATTGTTTGCTCGGAAACCTCGTGGGACAGGAGCAGTTGCCCGACGACGAGTTCCCGATGGCGAGAGCTGGCCAGCTCGAGGCTGCGCTTTGGCTTTGGTCTTTCTGTTGGATCATCAACCTGATCATGCTGAACATGCTGCTTGCCATCGTGATGGACACGTACGCCTCAGTGGTGTCCAACATGCCTGCCGACGCAGAAACGCTCACGTCCCAAGCGGTGGAGATAGCCACCCGCCTCTGGCACCAGGTGAAGTGGAAGTACGCCCCTCTGGAGAAGATACTCAGCGTCGTGGACCCCATCACGCTCGACGACGGCCCGGAGAAGGCGGGGCGCACCCGAGACCAGCTCGAGTTCTCTCCCCATCCTACACCTTAGGCGATGCTTAAGAGAACCTAAGTTTTCGGCCAGAGTCTCGATTATTCTTAATGTTTCAATGCAGATCCTAAGATTTTGATAGACGTTCTGGGTTTTTATTCCAATTCTGAGACTATGAATTTCTTAACCCATGATTTCTAAAGCATTTCGCAGGATGTACTTGATTGATTGTTGTTTCCGAAAATGATTCGTGGAACCATTATTGTCCGTCCTGGCCTGTCATCGGCCGCCACTGCTCGTTCTGGCCCCACTCTCGATCATCCCACTTTTTCCAAACAGCAGTCGTCCTCAGGCAGGGTGACCCCTGTTTGGCGAGATCCCCCTATTGGACTCCAGCAGGCCAGCCTCCCATGTGGCCCTCCTCCGCCCGCCTCCACATGTCCTCACCCCGTTGCGCCTCATCATCAAACGTTTCGTCCTCATCATCCGCCTCCTTCTTCATGCACCTCCCACCTCCTCCTTGCTCTCCCCCTCCTCCTCGATCTCCTCCTCCTCCTCCTCCTCCTCCTCCTCCTCCTCCTCCATATCATCATCATCATCATCATCATCATCATCATCATCATCATCATCATCATCATCATCATCATCATCATCATCATCATCATCAGCATCATCATCATCAGCATCAGCATCATCATCTTCATCATCATCATCATCATCATCCTTCCCCCCTTTGCGCGCGGCGGCGCCGCCACACAAGGACGACGACGACGACGTGGACGTGCCGACCCTCATCAGGGACTGCGACGACCGGAATCTCTCACTGCCCACGGCGCAGGCTATCGCCGTGGTCGGCTGGCCACCGTCGCTCAGGGCGGACAGGGCGTGGGGGGGAGCATAAGACAGCCAAGAAGCGGAGGGAAGGAGGAGGACGAGAAGGAGAAGGAGGATAGGAGGATGAGCAAGAGGAGGAGGAGGAGGAAGACGGTGGGACACAAGACAGCCAAGGAGAGGAGGGGGGAGGAGGGAGAGGAGGGAAAGGAGGATCAGAGGAGGAGAGAGGAGGAGGAGGAGGAGGAGGAGGAGGAGGAGGAGGAGGAGGAGGAAGGAGAGGAGGAGGAGGAGGAGGAGGGGAGGAGGGGGAGGAGGAGGAGGAGGAGAAGGAGGAGGCGGAGGCGGAGGCGGAGGCGGAGGGGGGAGGAGGAGGAGGAGGAGGAGGAGGAGGAGGAGGAGGAGGAGGAGGAGGAGGAGGAGGGGGCGCACAGGACAGCCAAAAAAGTCTGGGTGACGACGAGGAGGATGAGAATAGAGGGGATCGAGGGGGTCGGGGACGGAGGTCTGGCGACGCTGTTGGGCCTCCCTGGGCCTCCCTCGTGGCCACGGTTGGACCCGCCTCGGAAGTCTGGCCAGGACACCCCCAGGATATGTCTGGGGATCGGTTTCTTTGAACGGGGAGGAGGAGGAAGAAGAGGACTGGAGTAAGCCCAGGATGCAGCAGCGATGTTGCAGGGCACCCTCCCGTCCCCGGTTGCCTCCCCACGAGGAGTGCGTGGTTCAACCTCACTCGTGAAACATATCCTCGTGGGTCGGGGTTAAAAAAGGGTCACCTCCTCGTGAGCACCCGGCGGGGGACGCCCCCATTGAAGGACGCGCGCCCCGTGGGCCTGCTATGTTCTAGCGGGAGGCCCGTGTGGACAAGGAGCCGCTCGTCATCAATCTGACTTTAGTCAAGACTTCGTGCTCCTGCCGCTCAGTGGCAGGAGCACATAGTTCAGGCAAGTGTCCAGCGAGAGCGTCGTTGTGAAAAGTAGCCGCCCTCCGCCAGTGAGGCCGCCTTGCACGTCTGCTCGCCTGGCAGTACAGTGCGAGGACGCCCCCAATGCGAGAGCCTTGTCTGGGCACGGCGGCCCTCCCATCCGTGCCAACGAACCAGCTTTCGATGGTCAGACTATTGGATGCGAGGACGCCTCAAGCGGGAGCCCCGTGCTGACCAGGAGCCGCCCTGCACCCGTGGAAGTGCTGCAAGCTTTTCAGCCGAATGTGGGCGGCGTGGAGGCGAGATTAACTTCGAGGAGTGGCAGGCATCTATCCGTGACGCTGGTGTTAAGTCGGGCATGCCCCTCTACAGGAGGAATATTCAAAAATAGTCAGAAAATAGTCGGGGGAATATGTGTTGAGTATTTGTTGGCATCTTTTGCATTTTTTGAATCGTTTTTTATTTTTCGTCGAAAATCCCCCTGTAGGGGGACAGGCCCGACCTAGACTGGTGAAGCGTTTTGGACGAAAGTGCACGGCGTTGAGGCGAAGGCTACCGTTTGAAAGCCACCCAGTACCCCGCAGCCGCGTAGCGGTTGGGTATGTTGTTGTGAATGGACGCTGCACCAGAGCGAGAGCCACGTTTTGAAAGCCAACGTCCTCCAGCCGTTCTGGTTCTTGGAGACGGCAGAGACGTTTTCAAACCGTTTTCAGAAATGTGATCTTAATATTCAAAGCGTAACAAAAACGGTCCGCAGAAGCGGAATCTCAACGGTTCCGGGAATGAAGCGGAGCGGGAACCGCTGGAAAAAATGCGAAACGGAAACGGATAATAAAAGGTCTTGCTGTTTCCACGATCCAGCCGCGCAATTGTGCACAGTTCAAGCATCAGGATCGAACGCGGGGGGTATGGCCCACCCTACCGACACGCTTGCTGGCGCGACGAAGATAAGTTACGAGTGAAGAATCAGGAGGGAGGGAGGATGGTATTGGAGACAACAGAGAGCAGGAGGAGGAGGGGTCAGGGAAGAGGAGAAGGGGAGACGGAGGATCGAAAGTTTGGACCCTTCTTGGGGTCGGCCGCAAGCCTCTGGAGACTTCCGGCGACCTCCGAAGACTTCTGCCAGAGGGGAAGGGAGGCAGAGGAGGAGGAGGAGGAGGAGGAGGAGGAGGAGGAGGAGGAGGAGGAGGAGGAGGAGGAGGAGGGGGGGACCCTCCTCTCCGCCCTCCCCTCTTCCACCTCTTCGTCCTCCTCCTCATCCTCCACCTCCTTGCGGCTTCGTTGCCGGCTTGGCTGCGTTGGGCAGCTCGACAGGCTGCAGCATCGTCAGGAGTGCCCGGCCGGGCGGAGACATGTGGAGGCCACGAGCGGTTACATTGGGCCTACCACAGCACTGGGCACATGGGGTTTCGTGGGCTCTGCTATAGAGATTGACAGGACGGTGTTCGATCTGGCCTTTTGGTATCACGCACATGTTGCGGCAAGCCACTCGCCCTATTCCATCATCCGGACAGACAACGCCATGAAGACGGTCGTCTCAGGAAGACAAATATCAGGTCGGGAGGATGGGGCTGGGAGAAATGAGGATATCCTTACCCGTAGGCGGCCGAAGGTCTCGTTCATTGCATCCAGATGCTATTGCTCATACCTTCCATCCTCCCAGCCCTTTCCTCCCAATACGGTTATTGTTCTCCCCATCTTCAAAGCAGGCTTCCAGAATGTCAAGCTTGGTGCTCGTCTCTCGCGGAAGACTATTATTCCTTGCGGCGGTGCCCAGCGCTCGCTCGGGGGCCCTGGGGTTGGTATTGCTGGCCCCTCTCGGCGCCCCGCGGATGCGGTTGGCCCATCCTCGACTACAGCGTCTACGGCCTCGCAACATCATCCTCCACTTCCAGAGGCGACGGCCCCCAAGTCACCAAGCGCGTTCCACTATTCGCAAAGTGCTAACTCGCAAACTTCCGAAAAACATATGTTCGCTTCGATGAGATGTATCGTAGATCCCCCGCGGCGGGTCCAGACCATTTGCGAGTAGTTACTTTGCGAGTAGTGGAACGCGCTCGTCGATCAAGGCAGACCATCGGCAACGGGGAGACTGCATCCCTTGCTTTGTTCGCTAAATGCGGATGGCTCCGTCACGAATTCAGGCGTCCCACCATCCGACCTGCCCATCGTGGCCGGCCCCATGCCTTGGGCGATCTGTCCTCGGAAGTGCCGCTTCGAGGTGATGAGACCCCACGTCAATTGACACAACGTGTTCGTGGTGATCCCGATTTGCGTGTTGATCGATATATTCCGTTCGCCTTACGAAGGTCCGATCAATTTGGACGGAGTGGCGCTTTGGTTACATTTGCGGGGATCCTCAGCTATGACGTCTTCACACCCATGTTCTCTGAGCGAGGGCTTGCTGGACGCACTCAGCGAAGGTAGATAACGGAAGAGATCTCTGCCAGCAGACATGGAGCTTTTCACACCTTTCACAGCATCGTCTCCAGCGGGTTCTCACTCGCCCTTGGCCTGGTCGTGAGCAGGACAGGCTTTTCGCCGCCCGCATGAGAGCACAGGCACAACTATACCTATTGGCGTGGCAACCTGACCTTACGCGCATGGGGCTTCACGAGCGTGCGGCATACTTGAAGCGGTCGTCGAAGCGGCTCCCCCGTGCCAATCCGCCGCTGTGCTTCCAACTGCGTACACGAGGCAGTGCGGGCGATGAATTGGTTGTCGACCCGCTTGGTGGCTCAGCCGACTCGTCCTGGGACTACTCTATCTCGGGTACTGGCGAGGAGTAATACTGGCACGCGGCGCGGCCAACCCACCCGAGCAATGGGCGAGCTCGAGGACCAGGCGGCGATGACGCCATGACCTGTGAGGACCTTGCCCACTGCACCTGCTGAGCAGCTCTCCTGCTGCCGCCCGGCCTGCGGCGGGTTCCAATGACCTTGCACGTGGCGTTGCTCAGGCGGGGCTGCTCGTTCACTCGATGATTGAAGAGAGGCCCACAGCAGGCCTCTTAGCCCTTGTTGGCCATCTGCCCCTCCAAGGTCCAGGCCGCTGTCTTGCACTGCCTGGCTTTCGACCTCGTCCAGTTTGGCCGTTCGGTCGAGGGCCTGCTGTACTTTCCCAGGCACGGCCTGGTCAAGGCGCTTCCGCTCGTGTGAGCGATGAGGCGTGAGGCGGTCGTGCCTTCTCTGACGCTACGGGCTCAGACGAGCCCGCCAGTCTGCTTATGAAAAAAGGGCCACAGCAGCTCGCAACGCAGCCTTCTCCTCAACGCCCGATGGACGACTCCTCTGACGACGGTGGCTTCGAGGTCTTCCTCAACTCTCATGGGTTCCGTGTCGCAGCTGGCAGAGGTTCCGTATCGCAGCTGGCAGACTTCTGGGTCAATTTCATGTTGTTGATGGTGGTTTGGCTCCCGGTCCAGGTCTTGCTCCTTCTGGGGCAGCGTCGCCTCAACAAGAAGATGTCAGAACGCCTCCCAGGCACGTCGTCGCCGTTGGATCGCAGCATGAGGGCACGGTCAGCCGGCCTTCTTGGCGATAGAGCGCAAAATCCCAGTCTCGATTGGGTTTCGACATCGTCGCAGCTTCTATGGGAACTTCGCAAGGCCTTGGGGATGGCCTCATAGGTGAAACGTCGCCGTTTTGCCGGATTTCTGAAGCTGAGTCGTTTGACCATTTACCCGCCTGAACATGCACCGCACGGTGGTGACACCACGTTCAGCTTAGCAGAGGACGTCGCTTTCCCAGACCACCTTTCTGATGCAGCTGGGTTGGGTGGATTCGTCTTCGAGGAGCCCGCGCTCCCTGACTTCAGCTGCTGGTCGACATGGGCGACATGGAAGACCCTCTTGGGTATGAGCAGACCTTCCTGGATGCCCTCGAAGGCGCGGCATCATGCATCGCCGTGGGAGCCCTGATGAACTCAGACCGTCTGTCACAGCATGACTGGGGAATTTCTCACCCTGTATCTGCGCAGGGGCAGACCCACACGAACGACACAGAGAACACAGGGCGTCAGGAGATGCGCGTCCCCCCGGCACGCGGGACTCCTCCTCCTCTTCCTCCTTTGGGGCCTCTACCTCTTCCCCCTCCTCCTTGGCTAGGGGTGTCTCGCCCTGTACCCCCCACTGCACCGTGCGTGAAGAGAAGCGCGTCGAAGATGCCGAGCGGAGCGCCGAAGTGGCCCACGGTAGCACTTCACGCAGCCTGCGAATCGGCCAGGGCGAGACGCTCGCGCGGCCGGGCCGCCCACGTTCACCGAGCGCGTTCCACTACTCGCAAAGCGCCTCCTCGCAAACGTCCGAACAGCACATGTTCGCCTCGACGTACTAGATCGTAGATCCCCCGTGGCGGATCCGGGCCATGTGCGAGTAGTGGGACGCGCTCGTCTACACGTCCCGAGGGCCGGGCGCGGCTTCTGGCGCCGCGCCCAAGCGGCGCCCGAGAGCGCTGGCCGCTGTAACGAGCGGCGTCGCCCTCTCAGCGAGGAGGTGCCCGCGGCCCCGTGCCAAGTCGCCGCAGGTGGAGCAGGGGTCGACTGGGCTTGAGTGGGGCGTGTCCCACTACAGGATGAATATTCTTGACCACTTTTGGAATATTGTTTGACTACTTTTTACTGTTCGTCCAAGGTCCGCCTGTAGGGGGACATGCCCGACCCAAGGCTGGGACGTGGCCGCCCTGTCGCCTCCTGCGCGAGCGGCACCAGCCGCCAAGGCGCTGGCGCGCGGCAGTGCGCACGGGCGCGTACGTCTTGGAGGGCCAAGCCTACCTGTAAGTCGGGCGTGTCCCTCTACAGGAGGCATGTTCAAAACAGTCAAAAAATTAGTCAGGGGACGATTTTTCTAGCATTGTCTGACCATGTTTGAGTTTTTTTTAGCACTTTCAGTTTTTCGTAGAAAATCGGCCTGTAGGGTGAAATGCCCGACCTCAGCCTACCTGCTCCTAGAAGGCCAACACCTGGGGCCGATGCCAAATACCGTTTTCACATCCTAGCCAAAAGCGTCTATGGACACATTGGGTGCCGAGACGTCCACAAACACGTTCGGGTATGATACGTCTGTGGACAACGTGGCCTTGCGTTCAGCGCGGCGAAAGGTCGGAGAAAGGGTAGTCCCGTCCACGGTGCGCTCCTTCTCTAGAGCAGGTCCCACATGGTACTCCAGTGCATGTCAGCCCCGGCACCCCTGCAGCCCAGGGCCACTGGCATCGCCCGGCACGCCGCAGCGCGCTGTGGCGCCGAGGTACCCGAAGAAGAGAAAACGGCACAAACATATATATATATATGGCGTTCCGCGCGGAGTTCTTGGCTTTGCGCCTGGCCCCCGCTGGCGGCGTACATGTTTACGTATATGCCGTTTTGTTCTTCCTCTGCTCGGCATCCCTGCAGCCCGGGGCCACTGGCATCGCCCGGCGCGCCGCAGCGCGCCGTGGCGCCGAGGTACGACGCTGGGCAGTCGGCCCGCCGGCTCTCTGGGTCGGGGCCTGCCGCCGTTCTGCGCGCCTCGTCCTCGGCGCGGTGCCGCCGGTGGCGCGGCCGCGCCCGTCGCCTGGCGCGCGGCCGCCGTGCCGCTGGCGGCCCGCGCAGTGCCAGGGCCGGCTCTGGCGTCCCGCTCCTCCTCCTCCTCCTCCTCCTCCTCCTCCTCCTCCTCCTCCTCCTCCTCCTCCTCCTCCTCCTCCTCCTCCTCCTCCTCCTCTGGCGTCTGGCGCGCGACTCGGCAGCCGCGCTCGGCACGGCTGCAGTGCCAGGCCGTCCGTGTCAAGGCCACCGGTGCGCGCCCCGGAGCCCGACTCCGTGCAAGCAGCGCCGAGCGCCGCGGGCTTCGGCGCAGAGCGGGTGCCCGCAGCGCTGGCCGCCGCGCTCTCCCGCGCGGGCGCGGCTCCTGGCAGGTGGCCCCGGTGGGCCCAGCGTCGTGGCCCAGCAGGGTGCGCTCCGCGAAGCGGAGGTCAGCGTCGTCCAGGCGCTGCCGAGGCTCGCCCGGGGGAGCGGCCTGACAGCCGGCTGAGTCCAGAGAGAGTTGCATTTTTGGGGGTCGATTTTTGCAGTGAGCGTCCTCGGTCCTCGGGGACCTTTTGTTGGTCGGTCCTTGGATTGTAGTTCTTTTGGTCAATCCTCATGTTTCTCCACCTCATCCTGCTGCTGCTCCTTCTCCTCCTCCTCCTCCTCCTCCGCCTCCTCCGTCGCAATCGGATAGGCACCTGCAGCCCCTCCTCCCTCTCCCCCTCCACAAACACCAGCCTACATTAGAATTGTGGCCTTGGTCCTGGGAGTGCCTGTCAGCCTGTGCCTGCCCCCCCGGGCATCCCCAGCTGCAACGACTGGCGTCGCGACAAAAACGGAGCGATCGACCCCCCCTTCTTTACGCAGCACTTGTCGAGCCCAGTCACTCCGCGGGGCCCCAGGGTTATGATGTTCCAACCTACTTTCGTCTTGACCGCCAGAGAGAATCTCGAGCACCGAGAAAGTACCGAAACTTGAGGGTTTCCACGTGTCGGGCCCTGGGAGGCGATACTCGATCGACACTGTTTCGATACTTTTCTGGGTGCTCGAAACTATTTCTGGGATGTGGTCCTGAAGTCCGATGGGAGCAACACAACCCCAGGGGCCCTGAGCGGAGCAGGCACGCCCGTGGTGAATGTGCGGCATTCGAGGGCTCGCTCGCCACGCAAGTCGAGTCCGCCTGGGCCTGTCCCAGGGCGGGCTCCGACCCAGAGCCCGTCGGGTCGCGAAGCAAAGCACGTCACGGAAGGGTCCTGCCAGTGTTCGGCATTGGGGGGCACCTGCTGGGCACGGGACCGACAACAGAAGCTCGGGAGGAAGACTTGGCCCCAGGGGAGGGGTCGATGTTTTTAGGGGGGTCAACGCCGTGAACAAACACAACGCCAGGGGTTGGGCGTCGGCCACGCAGTGGCGCTGCGCACGCTGGGGAAGCTTTCTAGCATCCGGCTGCCTGCGGCAAGTCCCGCGCCACTGTGACAGCCTAGCATTCTGGGTGGCGACTGTTCGATAGGTCACGGGCGGCCGTCACGTTTGACCCTTCATGTCTCCAGGCTTAGGGGAGCCGTGATGAGCATGATGAGGATGAGGAGGAGGAGGAGGATCATGATGATGATGGAAATGGTGATGGTGATGGTGATGGCGATGGTGATAGCGATGATGATGATGATGATGATGATGATGATGACGATGATGATGATGATGATGATGATGATGATGATGCTGATGATGATGATGATGATGATGATGATGATGATGATGATGATGATGATGATGACGACGATGATGATGATGATGATGATGAGAATGATGATGGTGCTGATTATGATCATGATGCTGGTGATGATGATGTTGATGACGATGATGATGATGATGATGATGATGATGATGATGGTGATGATGATGATGATGATGATGATGATGGCGATGACGATGGTGATGGTGATGGTGATGGTGATGGTGATGGTTATGACGATGGCGATATTGGTGGTGATGATGATTTTGATGTTGATGATGATGGTGACGACGACGATGGCGACGACGATGACGCCGACGACGATGACGATGACGGTGACGATGATGAAGATCATGATGACGAATATGATAATGATGATGATTAACATCATGATCATAATTATGATCAGGATGATGATGATTATGATTATGATGGTGGTGGTGATGATGACGATGATGATGCCGCTGGTGCTGATGCTGCTGATGATGAGGATGATGATGATGCTGATGCTGATGCTGGCGATGATGACGATCACGATGATGATGATCACGATGATGATGATGATGATGATGATGATGATGATGATGATGATGATGATGATGATGATGCCGATGCTGCTGATGCTGATGCTGATGCTGATGCTGATGATGATGATGATGTTGATGATGATGATGATGGTGATGATGATGATGATGATGATGACGATGATGATGATGATGATGATGATGATGGTCACGGTGATGGTGATGATGATGAAACTCTTTGGGGCCGTCTTGGGGCTGTCTTGGCCTCCTGTGAGGCAGTCTTCGGGGTCCCTGGGGGCCCTGTTGGACCGTCGTGGGGCCCTCCTACGCCAGCTTGGGGCTCTCTTGGGCCGTCTTGGGGCCTTCTTCGCCGTATGGTGGGTGTATGAGGGGGGGGCCTCGCGGGGCCGCCTTGGCACCGTCTTGGGCCGTCGAAGAGCTTTCTCAGGCCGCCTTGAGTCCCACGGGAGGCCGTCTTGGGGCCGTCTTGGATGCCCTTTGGGCCGTCGTGAGTCCTCTTGGGCCGTCTTGAGCTGACGACAGCCCGAAAAAGCGAGAATGCGAAAATCATTGAAGACAACCTGAGAGAAATAAATGATTTCGGCTTCTTCTGACCCTGCTGGGGGTCCTCTTGTGGCCATTTCGGGGCCTGCTGGATTCATCTTGGACTGTCTTGAATCAAGATTCGGAAGCCTTCGGGCCATCGTGGGCCGTCTTCTTCAACGAGGCATCTTGGGCCATCTTGGTGTCCGCGATTGCCTGCACGGGCCGTCTTGTCAGCTCGGGGCACATCTCCACCGTCTTCAACAAGGGGTCGTGACTTGGGAGGCCCTGGAGCGCTCGGGAGCAGCGCTTCGGAAGAAGGGAAGTGCACGATCCTCGAGCGGGTGCGCGTGGGACCGAAGGTCCAGGAGCGAGCAGCCGTGCGGAAAGTGCACCATCCTCCAGCGGGCACGCGCGGACGGTGGGGGTCGGGCATGGGCTGCCACGCGGGAAGCGCACAAATCCTCGAGCGGGCACGAGGGAAGAGGCCTCGGGAAGGAGGGGCGGTGCGCGCAGCAGTCCGCGAGGAGAGGCGGGGACGGCCCCCTCTTAGAGAACAAAAAAAAAACCCTACCAGACAGACCTTGGCATTCCTCCACGCCTCAACGTGCTAGGGGGGCATGGTGGCGGATAGTATTCGTGGCGGGCGTTTTCTGGCCACACCGCTCGATCAGGAAAAGATCGACTGCACGATCGTGAACTATTCGTTCGGGCCGGGCGTGCGTCTCTAACACAGACACGCAGTACTGGTACGGTAGAGGGAAAAATTACCGAACACCCCCTCAAACTCGAAGTTGGCACGCGCGGAGGAGACTGCGGCCGAAGTGCAATTCATCAGACCCATCGCCAACTTTGAACATTGGGGGGAAGGGGGGGGCGTTGACAGATGAATGCGGCATTAGTGTTCGCTATTTTCGTTCCGAGGCCTGTATGTCCTTGTGCGCCCCACCCCCCCGTACAAGGACATCAGATTCGAACCCTGCGACCGAACATGCCCCCCGCACCCCCCGAAATTAGTATTCAGGGCGTGGCGAAGGAGGGGGCTTGAGTGGACAGAAATGTTCGAGCCCCCAGAGCATCGCCTTCACCGAGATCGACATGGATGTCGGGGGCAGGGGAGGGGGGATTCTGAATTTCCCTCGAACGTGTAAGCGTTCGAATATTTTGTCCATCGACGGTCCCTCCCTCCTCCCTCCTCACTCCTCCCTCCTCCCTCCTCCCCGCATCGCTCCTCCCTGGCCTTCGACGTCCCCATCCTCCGAGCCGACCCCCTCCCCAAGGACCGGCTCGATCTTGCGACGGCCCCCCTCTGGCGCCCCGAGGCGGCCTCCGGGCGCCGAGAGAAACGAAGACCCCCCCTCGGAGCCTGCGGGCAATACACCTTCGGCGATGCTTAAGAAGACTTAAATTTTCGGCCAGCGTCTCGATGATTCTTAATGTTTCAGTGTAAATCCTAAGGTTTGACTGGAAATTTTGGGTTTTTAGTCCATTTCTGAGGCTATGAATTTCTTAACCCATGATTTCTTAAGCATTTCGCAGGGTGTAAGTGTATCCAGAGCCATGGCGTCGTGGAGAGTTTCGGGCTCCCTGCCTCAGCAGCCAGGTCGGCGGCGAGCGAGGGGGGGAAGCGAGGAGGAGAAGGCCCTCTCCGAAGGTGGCGGGACTTCTCAGAGGCCCTCGCGCCGTCTGGGAGGTGCTGGGTGTCTTCGGGGAAGACTTGGAGACCTTCTGAGAAGGCTGGGGGGCTTCCGAGCCTTCTGAGGAGGCCTTCTCCTTCTCGCTTCCCCCCAGGCTCGCCGCCGATCAGAAACCAAAGGCGCGCTGGGTATGGATAAGAGTCTGGCTCCCGGAGGCTAGATTTTTATCCGTATCCACTGCGCCACGGCCGTTTGGCGCACCTTTCCCAAAAAGTCCAGAACGCAGGGGACATGGATGAAAAATGTGTCCGCAGGAGCTAGTTCTTTCATCGTACCGCGTGAGGTTAGGAAGCCTCACGACAGTGCAGTGACCACGCTGTCGAATGAGTGTAGGCCTCCCAGATGGGGTCCGAGTAAATGGGGTCAGAGGATCGCGCCGCATCGCCGATGCATCGGCGTTGCGGCTCGATGCGGAGCCCGATATTCTCCACGCCCAAGTCGTCGATGCGTCGCCGACGTCGCAGGTGCATCGCCAATGCATCAGCGACGCATCGCCGATGCATCGGCGATGCGGCAGAGTACAGCGACCCCATCTATTCCCACCCCACCCCATCTGGGAGGCCTCAAATGAGTCAATGGGGTTCTGGGGAGAGCGCACAGTTTCTGTTCGGCTGGGGTCGTTCTCCGAGAGAGTTTCGAGCGACCAGGGCTTCCGAGGCCCCCGAACCGTGCGACGACGGACCCGCGCGGTGAGGTCTCGTGGGCTGTAGAGACTACCACACGATCTGCCGAAAGGAACACCAGGAGACCGAAACCGTACTCTGGGGAACTCTCCTCCTCCTCCTCCTCCTCCTCCTCCTCCTCCTCCTCCTCCTCCCCCTCCTCCTCCCTCCCTCCTCCTCCTCCCCCTCCTCCTCCTCCTCTTCCTCCTCCTCGTCCTCCTCCTCCTCCTCCTCCTCGTCCTCCTCCTCCTCGTCCTCCTCCTCCCCCCCCTCCTCCTCCTCCTCCTTCTCCTCCTCTTCCTCATGGGGTGCTCTCCGGACTGCGAGGCAAGTCCACCCGCGGCGGCGGGGGACGGGCAGCGCACGGCCTCGTGGCCGGCCTGCACGAGGCCTGGGCCTCCAGGTGTCTTCCGAGGGCCTCCGGTGCCCCGGAGCTCACCGCGGAGGTCCCGGGAGGCCTGCGGAGGTCCACCGGGATGGCTCCACAGTTGCTTCTCTCGAGGGGCTCCCCAAGAGGGCCCTGCGACCGCCCACGGCGAGGAGGAGAAGGGCGAGGAGAAGGAGTAGCAGGAGGAGGAGGGGTAATAAGAGGAGGAGGAGGAGGGGGAGGAGAAGGAGGAGGAGGAGGAGGAGGAGGAGGACCTCCCTTCCTCTTCTCCTCGCTCCCTCCCTGCCTACCTCTTCCTTCGCGCCAGCCCCATCCCTCCTTTCCTGCCCCCCTCCTCGCCTCCTAACCTCCTTCCTCCCTTCCCCCTCCCTCACTCCATCCCGTCCTCTCTCCCTCCTCCCTGTCTCCTCCCTCCCTCCCTCATGGAGTCAGCAGGGCCTGGTTGGCCCTTTCGTAGAGCGGCCAACCGACCGCGGGCCCGTCGACCTGATCGAGAAGTCCGCACTGCTGGCGAGCCTGGTCGGCGGGCAATCCACGTCGGAGACGACGAGGATCGGCGCGCGGCGGGGCGCGGATGCCATGCTCCACCTTCCTTGTGGCCTCCTTGCCGCATCCCCCTCCTGTTCATTATCCCTCTTCCTCCTCCCCATCCATCTCTGCCTCACCATCATCCTCCCTACTCCTCCCGCTTCGGCTCCAGGAATGGAGGCGCAGGGAGGAAGGGGGGTACTTTAGGCAGAGGAGGAGGAGGAGGAGGAGGAGGAGGAGGAGGAGGAGGAGGAGGGGGAGGGGGAGGAGGAGGAGGAGGAGGAGGGAAAGGGAGGGGAAAGAGGAGGGAGGGGAAGGTGAGAGGAGCAAGTGGGTGGGGAGGGAGGAGAAGGATCAAGAGGTGGGGGAGGAAGACGAGGGAGAGGGATAAGGGAAGGGGAGAGGATCTGGAAGGAAAGAGGGGGGGAGACGAGGGAGGAGGTAGGAGGGCGGGACGAGGGAGGGGAAGAGGGGAGGAGGGAGGAAGCATGAGAGACTGCTCATTGGACATGGTGATGATGATGACGATGATGATGATACTGATGATGATTATGCTGATGACGAAAATGATGCTGGTGATGGTGTTGGTGATGATGATAGTGGTGATGGTGGTACAGATGATGATGACGATGATGATGATGGTGACGATGAGGATGATGATGATGATAATGTTACTAGAGATACTGATGATGGTGGTGATGGTGATGATAATGATGATGATGGCCATGTTCATGATCATGATCATGATGAGCATGAGGATAAGAAGGATGAGGACGATGATGACGATGAGGGTGAGGACGAGTATGCTGATGATGATGATGACCACGACGTTGATGATGCTGATGAGGATGATGACGATGATGATGATGATGATGATGGTCATGATGATGGTGATCGTGATGATGATGATGATGGTGTTGATGATTGTGATGGTGATGATTGTGATGGTGATGGTGGTGGTGATGATGGTGGTGATGGTGAGTATGGTCATGATGGTTTTGATGATATGCTGGTCATAAGATGATGATGCTGGTGATGATGATGATGATGACGATGATGATGATGACAATGACGATGATGATGATGATGATGATGGTGATGATGGTTAGGGTGGTGGTGATGATGATGATGGTGATGGTGGTGATGATGAGGAGGATTGATGGTTGGTGAGGGTAGTGATGGTGATACTGATAGTGCCAGTGATGATGATGATGATGGTGATGATGATCATGATGATCATGATGATCATGATGATCATGATGAGGAGGAGCAGGAGGAGGAGGAGGAATTGGAAGAGGAGTGCTCTCAATGCCGTGCGCAGGACGGTGAGGATCGTCGAGATGGAGATCAAGGCTTGGGAACACTTTGCCCTGCGCGGTGGGGCAGACGAGGGCTGAGGATGGCAGCTGAAAAGGAGAAGGAGCGGAGACGGAAAGGGATGTTCCGCATGTTTCGTTCCCGTTCCCTCCCGTCCGCCTCCCCCCTTCACATTCCTCCTGTCCCTCGGTCCTCGATCCCTCTCTTCTGCACCCACGTTCTCCTCGCCCTCCTCCTCTTTGCGTGTCTCCTCGGCAAGCCTGCAACTTCTCCCGATCATCATCTCAATATCTTTTACGTGTTTCTCGTGTCCTTCTCCTCCACCTCCTCCTCCTCCACCTCCTCCTCTTCCTGCTTATCCAAGTCCTCCGCCCCATTTACCCCTTCTGCTACGATGTGTCATCCCCTACCCCGGCGCTTCCCTCGATTCAACAACTTCGGAGGAGGACAAAAACGACGCTTGTGGTGTCCTAAACCCGGATAGCGACGCAGCCCAAAGCGCGTGACATGACTATGGGAGACGCTTACAAGGACGCTGGAAAGCATGCCTGGGGAGCTTGCAAGCTCGGGAAAGGAAGCTTCGCAGGAGCTCTCAAGGAGCTTCGGAGGAGCTGCGGGAAGGCTTCCGGCACGCGTATCGGGAACGAGTGGGAAAACGCTTGCTGGGACCCGCTGCAGCTTCAAGCAGGGCGCTCCAGGAATACTTGCCCGGCGCCGGAAAGAGTTGCCGAGCCACCCTGCGCTGCCGACTTCTATTCTGAAACTCTCTTAGCTCTCCAGAGCGATCCGGGAATGTGGAACAACACGAGGAAGAGCAGCAGGAGAAGGAGGTTTGGGAGGACAATTAAGAATTATCCCAGTGCGGAGCATCTAGGAAAGCAACATCTACATCTACAGTGGCAGCTGCATTAACATCTACACCTGCATCTACATCTACACCAACATCAACAGCGCTAAGCTATGCTGCGCTATGATATGCTATGCTATGCTATGCCTTGCTGCGATGTGCTATGCTATGCTGTGCCATGCTATGCTGCGCTGTGCTATTCTGTGTTGTGATATGATATGCTGTGCTGTGCTGTGCTATGATAAGCAATGCGGTGATATGCTGCGCTGCGCTATGCTATATTATGTTATGATATGCGATGCTGAGCTATGCTATGCTACGCATGGCTATGCTAGGCTATGATATGATATGATGTGTTGCTGCGCTGCACTAAGGTAAGCTAAGCTATGTTAAGCTAAACTAAGCTCAGCTAAGCTAGGCTAGGCGAAGCTAAGCCAAGCCAAGCTAAGCTAAGCTCGGCTAGAAACTTAAGCTATGCTAAGTTAAGCTAGGCCAAGCTAAGATGAGATAGGAAACGCTAAGCTAAGGGGGCGTAACTGGGGGAACCGCGGGGCGGATGCCAGGGGAACCGCCAAGGGCGTTTTCCACTGCCCGGCCCCTTTAAGAAAAAAGGGTAATAACCCTTTTAGGCAGAGCCTAGGTAGGGAAAAACGAGAGCAGGAGGAAAGGGATGAAGAGAAGACGAGGAGAAGGTGCAGTATGATGACGAGGGGGGATGCTACAAGGGAACAGGATGAGGAAGAGGACAGGGAGGAGGAAGAAGAGGAGGCGGGGGGGGAAGGCGACAGGGAGGCGGAGAAAGAAGACTATGATGAGGAGGAAGATGATGATGATGAATATTGATGAGGAAGGCGACGGCAAAGAGGAGGCAGAGGATGAGGATAATATGTAATGAGAAGAGGAGGAGGAGGACGAGGAGGAGGAGGAGGAGGAGGAGGGGGAGGAAGAGGAGGAGGAGGAGGAGGAGGGGGCAGGACGAGGGAGGAGGAGTAGGGAGAGAGGAATGGGGAGGAGGAGGAGGAGGAGGAGGAGGAGGAGGAGGAGGAGGAGGAGGAGGAGGAGGAGGAGGGGGAGTTGGAGGAGAGCCTGGCGGCCAGTGGATAGCACCATCTCCTCCCCCCTCTGTCTTCCCTCCTCCCTCGCACTCCTGTCCGCGGGCACAGCGAGACGCTTCATCCTATACTTCCGACGACGACCAACTCCTGCACCCTTCTCCCCCTACTCCTCCTCCTCAAGCCTCTACCCTCCACCCCCCAAGCTCCACCAGCCTCTTCTGGGCGGGGCGCGCTGGCGGGGCGCGTGGGCGCGGGGCGCGGGGCGGAGCGGGTCGATGTGGGCGCGGGTCGCGGATCGGGCTGCCCACGCGTCGCCGCGAGTGGTGCAAGTCGGCGGGGCAGGTCGCGGCGGGCGCTGGCCGCGGCGCGGGGGCGTCGACGGACCGCGGGCGTGCTGCCAACGGGCCGCAGGCGGGGTCACGAGACGGGTCGCGCGGAGGGGCGCGGGGCGTGGTGCGGGTCGGGCGAAAGGGGCGGGGCGGGAAGGGGGAAGGTTAGGGCGTGGAACTTCTGGATCGCGCTATCCACTCCCCAGCTACCCGGCGTCAGCGTCACGCTGGGGCCGCCGCCGCGACACGCGAGGCAAAGATTCCCGACCGCACGGAGATGGCTGCAGGCGGCTGGTGTCAGCCCCGCCGCCGGGCGCTCGCCTCGATATACCAGCGCCTCCAGCGCCAGGAAGCGCCGAGGAAGTCGGCCACGTGAGTTGGTTCGCTGCACCTCCCTTTCCTAACCGCCGTTTCGCGCGACCCGAGCGGGGCCCGGGGCGGGGTGTGAAGCGGGGCGCGGGGGGACGGCGAAAACAATGAGAGCCGAAGTCCGGCTCACCGGAACCCTTTTCAGCCACGCGCACCCAAGGACATTGCAAGACCGCCTCAACCCCTCGATCATTGTGTCTTTCTTTGCTCCTCCCCAATCCAATATCCCCATCCATCCGATAGGAACCCCCAATGGTGAACCCTGCGAGGCCCCACTAATGTGCAACGCATTGATCTGCAAAGCAATGCAACGCATAGTTACCAGAGCAACATACCATCGCGTAGCACACCACTCCATGGTGCCGCATTGGATAGCACAGCGCAGTAGTATGTGTATAGCACCCGTGCGTACCATGCCGTAGCAGCATAGCTTAGCACTATATGGCATAGCATTGTAGCGCACGCCATTGCATTGAAGCCCCGGGTGGTAACGCATAGCGTGACAAGTCATAGCGTAACACTGCATTGGATAGCATTGCGCAGCATTGCTCAGCATTGCTTGGCACAGCGTTATGCATGATGCTTGTGCTGCCTCGAATGGCGTACCGTAACCTGCCAGTGAATAGCATAGTATAGCGTTGTACGTCATAGCATGCCATTGCATGGTCGAACATATCCTAACACAGCAGAGCGGTGCAAGACATTTTGTAACAGAGATATGAACGGCATAGCGACATGCAGTCGTGCAAATATTCGTGTTGCATCCCGTGGCAAATCATCATCCACGTTGCGTGGTGCATTGGGCATATTTGCATAAAGACGCATCTGTAATCTTTGCATAGTATAATGTGACATGTAAGCGTGTTGAATGGCATAGCGCAGCATGGCACAATTTGGTATGGATATCATTTTATTCGATGGCATGGCACATCATTACATTGCATTGTCTGTCATATGGTGGCACTCAAAAGGCAAACCACAAAAAGCAGGGCAAAGCTAAACACAGCAATCAAAGCGACTGGAGCAAAGCAAGCACGGGAAAATCAAAGCAAGGACCCCCCAGGAATCCAGGGGTGATCGAGGACCTCCCGAGCAACACCCAGCGGGAGGGATGACCATCACCACCTGCCCTCGTGCACACAAAGAGCAGGAACACTTGGCAACAAAAAGCTTGTGCGAGTTTCGGAGATATACACATGAGTCCCGAGAACATTCCAATAGAGCTAAAGTCAAACACTCGAAACGCATGCATACGATCATCCATACCACCTCCTCCTTTCCGTCTCTTCCCCATCCTGGCCCAGCACCCCCTCGTTTTCTGACCCGTGTTCTTGTCATTTCAGATTGTTTATATGATTTGCATGTTCGAACACTTCCGAAACAAATTCCGATAGCCGCATTGAGATTTCAAGACCTTCCGAAACCGCAGAAATCGGTCGACATGGCCAGAACTCCTTTTCCTCCTCCCCCAGCCCTGTCCTCCCGCGCTGCCTCTTCCGTCATCATGATCATCATCAGCATAATCAGCATCAGCATCAGCATCATCATCGTCGTCATCATTAGCAGCATCATCATCATAATCATCGTGATCTTCATCAGGATCATCAGCAGCATCATCATGATAATCATTCTCATCATCATGTTCATCATCATCAGCAGCATCATCAGCATCATCATCCTCATCGTCATAATCGTCATTATCATCAGCATCAGCACCATCATCACCATCATCAGCATCATTATCATGTTCCTATTATTCCGAACCCTCATCATCCTCATGACCGCCATCCTCCCATCCACGCTGGGCTCGTCCTAAAGCTCCCTGGCCGCCTCCTTCCTCCTCCCCCCTCCTCACTTCCCTCTGCGGAGAGGCGCTGCTGCAGATCGTAGAGGCGAACAACGCCTTGCTGAGTGCGAGAGACGACCCTTTCGCCGGCGATGAGCCCGACAACGAAGAGAGCGGCGGGACCAAGGACAGGGCTCATCCTTCTTTCTGCTTCTTTTCATCCTCCGCATCATCACCACCGCCATCATCAGCATACACACCGTGTCCACCTCGTCCGCCTCCTGGTCCTCTTTCTTCATTCCTTCAGTCCTCAACCTCCACCTCGTCCTCTTTGTCGGCCTTTTCGTCACTCCTCTCCATCCACCCTCGATCTCCTCCGCATCTCCTCCTCCCCTGAATAATTTGTTGTCTCTTGCCCCTCCTCCTCTATCATCATCATCACAACCACCACCATCATCATCAGCATCAGCAGCAGCAGCCTCAGCATCATCAGCACCAGCATCACCATCATCATCAGCAGCATCATCACCATCATCATCAGCATCATCATCATCCCGCTCATCTTCTTCCGGATCTCCATTATCCTCATCACCGCCATCCTCCCATCCACGCTGGGCTCGTCCTAAAGCTCCCTGGTCTTGGCCTCCTTCCTCATCCCCCCCTCTCACTTCTCTCTCCGGTGAGGCGAACAACGCCTTGCTGAGCGCGAGAGACGACCCTTTCACCGGCGCTGATCCCGACGAAGCAGGGAGCGACGGGACCAAGGACAGTGCTCATCCTTCTTTCTGCTTCTTTTAATCCTCCTCATCATCACCACCGCCACCATCAGCATCCACTCCTTCTCCACCTGGTCCGCCTCCTGGTCCTCTTTCTTCATTTCCTTACTCCTTAACCTCCACCTCGTCATCTTTCTCGGCCGTTCCGTCACTCCTTCCCATCCACCCTCGATCTCCTCCGCATCTCCCCCTCCCCTGACTAATTAGTTGTCTCGTGCCCCCCTCCTCCCCGATCATCATCATAATCAGCATCACCATCATCATCATCATCATCATCATCATCAGCAGCAGCAGCACGACCATCCTTATCATCATCGTCATCCTCATCATCAAGATGAGCAGCAGCAGCATCAGGATCAGCATCAACATCATCATCATCAGCATTATCATCAACAGCATCAGCAGCAGCATCATCATTAGCAGCAGCATCGTCGACGCCATCATCATCGCCATCACCATCATCAGCATCATCAGCATCATCATCGTCATCATCATCGTCATCGTCATCGTCATCATCGTCATCATCATCAGCAGCAACAGCAACTACTACAACAGCCATCGTCCCAATCCGTTGCCATTTTGGCTCAGGCCGCGCTCCCTGCCTTCTCCACTGCCCCTCGTGCCCATGGCCGCGGTGGGCTGCCGGAACTGTGGAGGCTGCCGGAAGCAGTGGGAGCGCCGGAGACTCGAGGCTGGCGCGGGAGGGCACGCCGTGCGGGCGCCCCTGGCAGACCGCTGCGGAGCGGAACGCCGCCCGCCAAAGCTGCTCGTCGTGCAGCGGACCGGGCCATCCTGAGGCTCCAGCCGGAGAAGCGGCTACACGTAAGAGTGGCCCTTCGCCGGAGCGACTTCTGGGTGCGGGCACATGTGGGTCCCCCGATCACCGAGCGCGATGCGATAGTAGCGCCTTGCGCGCTTGTGGTTGGCCCCCCCCCGCGACCCTCAAAAAGCCGCGCAGCAAAGGTCACTCTTACTCAGGGTCACTCTTGCGAGCAGCCGAGCGAAGGAGCACCCTGCCCAGGAGCACAGTACTCGCTCAAGGAGGCAGTGACCTTGCTCGTCGGCGGCGCCGAAGTCGGGGATTGGGTTTTCGCGATCCTTCCCGCGCTGACGGGGCACCTTCCCGAGCGCATGGACCAGCTGCGGCGCAACGTTGCCATGCACGCTGAAGTTCCTGGCGAGGCAGATCATTCGAGGACCAGCCACGCTCCCCACCAGATGGACTACGCGAGCGGATGCCAAGCGTGCGGGGCGAGGAGCCGTTGTCAGCGCCCGTTCGCCAGAGCGGCGCGTGCAAGATTGCAGAAGTTGCTCCAGTTGGCCCCTCCGTTTTCCTCCCTTGTCCTTCTCCTCCTCCTCCTCCTCCTCCTCCTCCTCCTCCTCCTCCTCATCATCATCATCATCATCATCATCATCATCATCATCATCATCATTATCACCATCATCATTATCATCATCACCCTCCTCATCCTCCTCATCATCAGCATCATCATCCTCATCCTCGTCGTCCTTCTCCCCCGCCTCCTCCTCCTGCTCCCCCTCCTCCCCCTCCTCCGCCTCCTCCTCCCTCCACTTCCCTCTATCCTCCCTCCCTCCTCCTCCCACCCTCGTCGTCGTCCTCGTCCTCCTCCTCCTCCTTCAAATCATCATCATCATCATCATCATCATCATCATCATCATCATCATCATCATCATCATCATCATCATCAGTATCATCAGTATCATCAGTATCATCATCATCATCATCATCATCATCATCATCATCATCATCATCATCATCATCATCATCATCATCATCATCATCATCATCATCATCCCTCCTCCTTCTCTTTTCCTCCTCCTCCTCCTTTTCCTCCTCCTCCTTTTCCTCCTCCTCCTCCTCCTCCTTCTCACCCCCCCCCCTCCCCCCTCCCTCCTCCTCCCCCTCTCTCCTCCTGCGCCTCCTTCTCCTCCTCCTCCTCCTCCTCCTCATTCTCCGCATCCGCCTCCTCCGCCTCCTCCTCCTCCTTATCCTCCTCGTCCTCCTCCTCCTTTTCCTCCTTCTCCCACTCCTTCGCTCCCTGCGGCGCGAGCGCCGGCGGGGGCAGGCGGAGGATAAACCAAGACCATGGCACCGTCGCCGATAGGCTTCTTCCCTGGTCCCGCGCGCACGCCCGCTTGCCTGGTCCCGCTGGCTCTGGCCTCCCGCATGCGCGTGCGTGCGTCGTGTGTGTGTGTGTGTGTGTGTGCTCCTCCGTCCGTCCTCTCCCCCCCTGCGCCGCAGAGGCAGCACAGGCTGCCAGGAGCAAGGCGCGCAGGGGCCTTCGCCCCCAGCAGCGGCACGTGTGTCTTCGGCGCCGCGGCGGGCTTCTCGGGCGAGGCGCGCGCTGCTGCCGGTCGGCACCTGCGCCGCGCGCCCCCGGGCTGCGGGAGCGCGCGAGCGCATCGCCTCTGCCGCGCTGCAGCGGCAAGGTGCTCCTGGCCTCTTCGCCCTCTCGAGGCGGGCCCCCCGCGTCGCCACGGCCAGGCTCCGCCCCCCTCGGAGAGGTGCGCGGGGCGCACTTGGCGGCGTCGCCGCGTGCTCCCGCAGCGGGCGCCTCGAGGCGGAGGCGGCTGCGCGCGCCGCGCTGCGCCCCGCCGGGCCGCGGCCGCGCACCCGGGGCGCGCCGGGCGGTGGAGAGTGACGCCAGCCCAGAAGCCGGAGGCGCGGCCCCGCCTCTCCGCGGAGGGGCCGTCGCCGTGCGGGCCAGGCGGAGGCACCTCGCCGTGCGCAGGGGCTGCGGCTGCGGCCCCGCGAGCTCGTCTTCGGCCCCCGGCTCTGCCACGCCACCTGCGTGGTGGCGGACAGGAGGGCGAGGCTGCGTTTTGGCTCGGGGGCGCACATTTCGTACAGAAGCCCGTCAGAGGGGCTGTCTGTTGCGTAAGAGCGCCAGGAAGGCGGGCATCAAAGTACGGGCCCGCCGCATCCGCAGGTTGTGTTCGTTGGGCTCTTTTCGCGCGGCCCAGAACCGACGTCCCCGCTTAGCCTCGCGGCCCCCCGGTCATCCGTAGCCTCTGGGGTTCCCCCAGCCCGAGATGCGCACAGTACGCTCCAATGCTCAAACATGTATCGAAAACCCGCCGCAGGCGGCGATCTGCTTGTTCCACGCGGTCCTGTACGAGTCGGGTCGGACGAGAGGGTGGATTAGAACAGGGGGGGTTACGAAAATTGCTGCATGAAGCTGGTTTCGGCCCCGCCGCAGGGGGCGCCAGGAGAGTCAGCTACGTGAGCTGGTTCGTCGACCGTCAACCCCCCCTTGACTGGGAACCCCTTCGTCCGACCCGATCCCGGTCCGACCCCACCACCCGCCCCAGCTTGACGGAAGAAGCAAAGGGAGGAGGAGGAGGAGGAGGAGGAAGAGGAGGAGGAGGACGAGGAGAAAAAGGAGGAGGAGGAGGAGGAGGAGGAGGAGCGTGGGGAGGAGCAGGAGGAGGATCAGGATGATGAGGAGGAGGAGGAGGAGGAGGAGGAGGAGGAGGAGGAGGAGGAGAGGAGGAGGAGACGAGGAGAGGAGGAGGAGGAGGAGGAGGGCGAGAGGGAGGAGGAGGAGAGGAGGAGGAGGGAGGAGGGAGGAGGAGGAGGAGGAGGAGGAGGAGGAGGGGGAGGGGGAGGAGGAGGAGGAGGAGGAGGAGGAGGAGGAGGAGGAGGAGGAGGAGGAGGAGGAGGAGGAGGCCGAAATCGCCACAAAAGGCAGATGATTCCACGACTCGAGTGAGGTTGGGCGGTTGGCGCCCTCTGGTGAGGTGACACCGAAGCTTGCCGCCCCGAACCCGTCGTAATGCGTGCGGCTTGGGATGGGCCCGAGTGAACGGAAACCTTGCACCCCGATGCTATCCACCTCGAGGGCGACGATTGTGGCTACAGCCACTAGGATCTTCCAGCAAGTGCCCACGACCGATTCTGTCACGTACCGCGTTGTCCTCGCTCCTGCCGAGGGCGGTCACGGAGGCATTCAGGCGGCCTGCGGGGCACGATAAACTTGTCACGCGTACATAAGCCGTTCACGGTGAACGGGAGATATGCAGATCCCCTGACTGTCGAGAGCCACGGTGGACTCGGATGCCCATTTGCCTTGATTGCAACGGTCGCCGCCATGGGCTGTCCAGTTTTTGTCCAGTCCGCCCTCGCCCGAATCGCAGCGCGCACCAGTCGAAGCCGATGCAGATTATTCCTGACCTGGCCGAGCTTGTTTCTCTGGCCGTGCTGCTCCGACCCGAATCGCGACGCGCACGAGTCGAAGCCGACGTGAAATGCCCGGGCCTGGCCAAGCTTCTTTCCCTTCGCGTACGCGCGCCGACCTCGCGAGCGCGCACGACATCTCGCGCAAGCGGGCGGGCCTCCTCCCCAACTACAGCCATCGTGCTACAGTCGGCCCGAATCAGTATGTCGACCTTACAAAATCAAGGGTGCCCGTGCCTCCTGTGTCTCGCAACCCATGGCTCCGACATTCCTGTGGCAGTGTGGCCCTCGGAAGGGTCCTGTGCCCTCCCGCGTGCCCTGTCCGATCAGGTCCGACTGCACCACCAAGGACGCTGCAGAGGGAACGAATGGGCTCTTCTGGCCACGGTGTGCCGCGGCCACGCTTGGTCCCCCGGCCCTTCCTCGTCTCGGGTACGTCGCCCTGGAGGCGTCTCTGCCAGAGGTGCCTCTGCCTTCCCGTGCTCACGCTGCTGCGCCGCCTGGGCGCGTGGCATCCGCCGCGGGCCTGCACTCGTCGTGCTCTTCGGCGCTCTCCTCCTCCCCGTTATCTCCGTGTTCATCCTCCTTTTCCTCCTCCTCCTCCTCCTCGTCCTCCTCCTCCTCCTCTCCCTACGCTTCCTCGTCCTCCTCCCCCATCTTCTCAGCCCTCATCTTCTCTACCCTTTCCATGCCACGGCAATTCGCCTCTGGATTCCTGCCATCGCCCTGGTGGTTTTGCTTAGGGCCTTTCAGCAGCCGAGGTTAAAGCATCCTCTTCCTTTTCCCTCGCCACCTCCTCCTCCTCCTCCTGCTCCTACTCCTCCTCCTCCTCCTCCTCCTCCGCCTCCTCCTCTCCTCCTCCTCCTCCTCCTCCTCCTCCTCTTCCTGCTCCTCCTCCTCCTCCTCCTCTCTCCTCCTCCTCTCCCCTCCTCCTCCTCCTCCTCCTCCTGCTCCTCCTCTCCTGCTCTCCTCCTCATTCCACTCCTCCTGCCCATCATGCTCCTCTCCTGCCCATCCTATGCTGCCCTCCTCCTCCTCCTCCTCCTCCTCCTCCTCCTCCTCCTCCTCCTCCTCCTCCTCCTCCTCCTCCTCCTCCTCCTCCTCCTCCTCCTCCTCATCCTCATCCTGCTCCCTGTTCTCCTGTTGCTCCGTCTCCTGCTGCTCCTTCTCCTCCTGCCTATCCTCCTGCTCTCCCTGCTGCTCCGCGGGCATGCCCGGCCCCGAGGGCGACTCTGCGGCGGAGGACGGCGAGAGCCCCCGGGTTGCGATATAGCAGGCCCGAGTGCGTGGTGTGCTTCTCCTGTGGCACCCGTCTTCTCTTGCTCCTGCCGCTCATCCTCGTCCTCCTCAGGTTCCCCCACCCTTTTTTCCCCCACATCCTCCAACACCTCCACCTGCTCTCCCACCTCCCCCTTCCTCCTCCTCATCCTCCTCCTCCACATGCTCTCCCACCTCCCCCTTCCTCACCCTTCTCCTCCTCCTCCTCCTCCTCCTCCTCGTCAGTATCACCATCACCATCGTCAGCATCATCATCATCATCATCATCATCATCATCATCATCATCATCATCATCATCATCATCATCATCAGCAGCAGCAGCATCATCATCATCAGCATCATCATCATCAACAACAGCAGCAGCATCAGAATCATCAGCATCATCAGCAGCATCAGCCTCGTCATCATCATCAGCATCATCAGCATCCTCATCATCCTCATCATCATCAGCATAATCATCATCATCGTCGTCATCATCGCCATCGCCAGTGGCATCATCATCACCATTACCAAGGCCATCCCCGCCATCATCCTCGTCAACATCATCATCAGCAGCACCATCGCCATCGTCATCTTCAACATCACATCACCATCATCAGCATCATTACCACAATCATCAGCATCACCATCATCATCATCATCATCATCATCATCATCATCATCATCATCATCGGCAACAGGAGCATCACACCCTCCCCCTCCTCCATCCCACTCCCTTCCTCGCTGCACTCTTACACACCACCCGGTCCTCTCTTCTCCGTCGTCACTCCTCCTTCCCCCATCCCTATCCTCTTCCACTGCGTCAAGCTACTCCCCCTCCTCTTCTGGCTCTTCTAGCACGCCCCTGCCTCCTCATCCTCCTCCTGCTGCCCCTTCGCCTATATTCTCTTTCTCCTCCCCCACTCGCTCGTCGGGCGTGGAAGATTCCCAGGTGGCGTTCCGTTTCGTCGCGCGGGATCCGTCACGCGACGGCCCTCGACAGAGGTAGGCCCGAGCGTCGTGAGATACCAACCTGGCCAGCTGCTCGGATCGAGGGCCAAGCAGGGGCGTGTCCAGGATGAACGACCGCCCGGCCCGTCGCACATGTGTTTCTAATGGTGCACATGCATGTAGATTCAGATGCGCGTGTATGCGTGATTGTGTATATGTACGTATACACATATGTATGTGTATATGTGTATATATAAATACATGCGTACATACAAATAAACATACATACCGGCATACATTCATACATACATACATACATACACACCTACATACATAAATAAATACATACGTACATATATACATGCATGCATACCTACCTACCTACATACATACATACATGCATGCATACATACATACGTACATACATACATACATACATACATACATACATACATACATACATACCCACCTACATACATACATGCATGCATGCACACATGCATACATACAGATACGCGTATGCGCATATCACACATAGCCATGCACGTGCATGTATGCATTGTACATATGTAAGTACGCGTATGTACCTGAACGCACCACGGTGGCACGCTCATGTGCACATACGACCACACACCATATGACCTCGCACAGCGAGTGCACACGTGTGTGCATTACCCCAGGCAGTGGTTGCACCTAAAGGTTCTCGCTGGCGGTGGTACGTAATCCGCTGCGGTGTGACGACTGGGCGTAGCCAGGTGGGCGGCCGCGGGCGCCGCGGGCGCCTCGTGGGCGCCCCAGGCGCTGGCGGGGCGTGTCGAGGTGTTGCGTGGTGGGCGGTCGTGGGCGCCTCGTGGGCGCCCCAGAGCCCTGGATGGGTGTGGCGGGTTGTCGCCCTTTGGGTGGGCGTGCGCGCCTCGTGGGTGCCTCACGCCGCTGCCGTCGCACTGCGCGCATGACGTCTCTTCCGCGCCAAGTGCTGCCACCCCAGGGCGTGTATTGCACAGTCTGTGCCCCATAGTTTCGTAGCCTGCCTGACATAGATTGCAACAAACGGAACGTCCGCCATATGGGGCGTTCCAAACACGGCCTTGTCTTCGAGGACCGAAGGAGTTGTCATCTCTTCCGCGGCGGAAGGCGGCGGAAGGTCGGCGGCAGTAAAACTAGGCCACCTCCGCCGGCGGAAGGCGGCGGAAGTAAAAAAGTCGTCTCCAAGAGATGAAAACGTGTTTGGGGTTCAGGGTTTCTGGAATCGGCCATATGTTACGCCATTTATTGTCACCTCAGAGCGTGCACTGCACAGCTTGTGCCCCATAGCTTCGCAGCCTGCATAACATATAGACATATGGCTTGCACCGCACACAGATTGCACCACATGCCTTGCAGCGCGCATCGTCTGCAGCACACAGTGGGCGCCACATCGCTTGAGCTGCCAGTGTGCAAGAGCTAACTCTTCGGGGTCCGCGCTGGCAAACAGGCGTGCGCATATACATCAGAGTGAGGGTGGCGAACGATCACTCCTTCTCCACAGGTGTGCGGTAGAAGTGGCGTTCCATCCAGCAGATTCTGCTTGTGTTGTTGTTGCGGTGTCGTCGTCCTCGCCCGCGACCCGCCCGCGACCCACCCGCGACCCACCCCTCAACTCACCCGCGACCCACCCGCGACCAACCCGCGACCCACCCCGCGCCCGCCCCCTCACTCTTCTTCGCAATTGCGGGGTGCTACGGGTGACTTACTACCCAGCTGCCTGCGGCAAGTCCTGTTACCGTGCCCAGCATCGGTGGTCTTTGCGCGAGGGAGACGGGAGGCCCCGCGTTGTGACACCTCGAGCAGTGATAGATGCGTTTATTGCGGCGACGGGTAGAGCAAGCCCACAAAGCCCGTATCGCTCTCGACGCGTTGAAACGGCGGGGGACGGTGTTTTTTCAGCGACGCTCACGTGGGATCCCGTCCTTGATGATACGTTTGCGTGGGATGTCGTATTGATCGGGCGGTGGATTTATGTGGTCTGCGTTCTCGCTCGGGCACGGAGCTTGGACTCTGACATATGGTTTTTTCTTCAGCCTATTCGAACCTCGGTGGCGCGAATCGTTTCGCATCTTGCAGGTTGGCCTGAGCGTTGCTCCTTGTGTTCTGATGTCGTCATCCTCCTCTTCCTCTTTCCTCCCACTCCTCTCTCCTTCTCTTCCTTCTCCGTCCACTCGCTTGTCCATGGAAAAATCGTTTCGATAGGAACCGCCTGTTCCTGATTATTCAGAGTCTCGGCGGTGTTTTGCCACTGATCCTAAACCATAGTATAGTAATTTCGCTAAAATAAAACACAGAAAAACGAGTGCCCAAACAACATACAAAAACACATGGTTTCGCAAAGTCAGTGTTCAAAAAAGCGTGCGTTCGCGTTCTTGCGAAGTCTTGGGGGAGTCAGAGGTTCTGCAACATGGTCATTGATGTCTGTCGAACGAGCCTCTCGTGCCGCATGCCAACATCATTCGCACGCCTTTGCGCGCGTGCTGTGTGGGTGGGGCACGACCCGTGTCAAATAATGCCATGCGGGCCACTCGCGCGTCGGCCGCGCGCGCATGCCGAACTTTCTCCACAACCTTCATCACCGACGCGGGGACGCCGTCCGCCGTCATCGTCGCCGGCGTGATCAGCATCGGCGCCCGCACTGGCCGCGCCTTCGTCGTTGGCAACATCGTCACCAGCATCGCGACTACCATTATCGTGTCTACCGTTGCCGACGTTGCCATGATACCGCGCCTGCCCAAGTCGCCGACTCGCAGTGAAGTGCCCGCTGGGATGTGCCCAGCGGCCAACGCCACCGCGATCGCGTCGGTCGCGCTGAAGTAGCTGGCCGCTGCGCGCGCGAGCATGCGCGGGCTGTCGCGGCCGCAGAGATGCACCAGCCAGCGCCAAGCACTCATCGCAATCGCCGCCGCCCGGGGTTTGCAAACCAAGCTGCGGGTGGGTGGATGGGATGTTTGTGCGAGCGGTGGAGTGGACAACCTCAAGTTGAGCATTGGCTTGCACAGCACAGGCTGCATCACAAAAATTGCACCGCATAGGTTGCCCCATATGCATTGCACCACATGGATCGCACAACACATTGCACCACATATTTCACCACACAGAAAGCACCACGTCGATTCGTTTTTTCTTCTACAAGAGAATTGATTCCACCACCCTCCCGAGGCCGGACTTAAACGTCCACCTTGGGGATGTGCAATTTACACATGGTTTCATTCGTCTACTCGCAAAAATCATCAATTGCCAAAGATCCCTTGCAAAAGCCGGGACACATGAATCACGCGCGCGTCGTCGTGCGCGCATACCGGAATCGTTCAAAAACCAATGGTTTCGCTAGGATGTCCACGTCGAGTGCCCCGAAATCATATGTTAACAAAAACACATGGCTTTGCAGCATGACTTCTCAAAACAAGTTCGCGCACGCGTTATTTTTAATTCCTCCGACAAAAACGCTGATTTTGATTATCATCGAATGCGACCACCTGGGGGGCCCTAGTAGGTTGTCGTGCGACTTTGGGTTGCCTTGGAGCCCTTGCAGGGGCCCTCTTGGGGCGTGTTGAAGCCCTCTCGGAGTATACTGGGCCCCCGTTTGGCCGTTTTGGGCCCCTCTTGCACGACATGTGGGCCATAAGCGGGCGATCTTGAGGGCCTCGTAGGCCGTCTTGGAAGCTCGGAATACCGAGAACGTCGGAATAGAGTGACCCCACGACAACCCATAATTTCTGGTTTGGGGGATCCTGTTCAGGCTGCCATGGGCCATCTTGCGAGCCTCCTGGGCCGCACTGGGGTTATATTTGGTTGTTGTGGGACTGTCTTTGCCGTTTGGGGAAATTTTTTGGGGCCTCTTGGAGCCTTGTTGGGCTCTCGTGGTTCGTCCCAGGGCCGTCTTGGACGTTCTCGGAGCGTCCCGAAACGAGCGAGGGCCCGGCCGTAATTGAACTGTGGCGGATTATTTGGTGTATGCCTAGAGCAACCAGTTGCGCTAGCGCAGCCATAAAAGTGACCTGAGCTCATATATATATATATACATATATATATATATATACACATATATATAGTTATATAGTCCTCTTTCTTCTTTGTTTACAAGCCGAGGGGAAGGGGGAAACCCCGTCCCCCTCCCCAGACTGCCCCCCCAGGATCGCGGGTTTCTGGGCCCCAGGACATCCTTGCCAAAGGTCCCCCGGCTCGTCCCAGACCTTCCAGGGCGCTTTGTCGGGTATTGCTAGCATGACCCAAGCGATCAGAGCGGTGATCAGAGAGGCCGAAGAGAGACCCAAGACAGCACAAGAGCGTTCCAAGAAGGACCCGGATCGCCTCCACAGGCTCCCAAGACGGCGCAGGAGGCCTTCAACAGAGCTCCCAGAATGCAGAAATCGCTTCATTCCCGTAGGAAAACAAACATTTTCAGCACATTCGTTGCTCGGGTTTTAGCAGCGTCCAAAACAGCCACGAAGGCCTCCGGGTTCGCCCCAAGACTGCCCAAGGAAGCCCGAAATGAGCCAAAAAAAGGCCAAACAGGCCCTCACAAGGCCCCGAAGCGATCAGAGCGCTGATCAGAGAGGCCGAAGAAAGACCCAACACAGCACAAGAGCGTTCCAAGAGGGACCCAGAGGGCCCCAAGACGGCCCAGGAGGCACTCAACAGGACTCCCAGAACGCAAAAATCGCTTCACTCCCTTAGGGAAACGTGCATTTTCAGCACATCGGCTTCTGGTACCGCCCCAAGACGGCCCAAGAGAGCCCCAATACAGCCTCTAGACAGCCTGGATGGCCCCAAGACTGCCCAAGGAAGCCCGAAATGAGCCAAAAAGAGGCCCAACAGGCCCTCACAAGGCCCCGAAGCGATCAGAGCGCTGATCAGAGAGGCCGAAGAGAGACCCAAGACAGCACAAGAGCGTTCCAAGAAGGACCCGGATCGCCTCCAGAGGTTCCCAAGACGGCCCAGGGCTCCCAGAACGCAAACGTCGCTTCGTTGCCTTCGGCAAACGTAACTTTTCAGCAGACCCCCAATAGAGACCCCCAAGGCGGCCTCAGAGACCCCCAATAGAGCCTCTAGACGGCCTGGACGGCCCCAAGTCTGCCCAAGGAACCCCACATGAGCCAAAAAGAGGCCCAACAGGCCCTCACAAGGCCCCCAAGAGAAGCCCAAGAAGGCAACGTGAGGCCCCCCAAAAGGCCATGGGAGGCCAACAGGAAGGCCTACGTAGCCCCCGTAAGGTCCTTAGAGGGCCCAAGCTCCCCAACACGGCCCAAGATGGCACCAAGACGGCTCGAGACGGCCCCAAGCTGGCCGGCCCACCAGGGCTCCAACAAGGCCCACACGGCGTTCTCCACCAAATTGACCCCAATCCCGGGCCGGCAACCTCAAATCCCGGAGATTTGTTGCGAACCCGGGAACGGGTGCATCCCCGAAGAGTTTTTGCGTTCGCGTGCCCCGTTGCGACCGGTTGCGATCCGCTGCGACATTCTTTGCCGTCCCCCGACGGCGCCCTCCTCCTCCTGCTGCCGCTTCACCACCTTTACTCCTCCACATCCGCTTCCTTTCCTCGCTCTCCGAGATTCCCTCCCTCCTAGCCTTCGCCCTCCACCCGGCGCCTTTCGGGAGCCCCCAGAGGCCCGGGAAGGGCCAGGGGCCGCCCAAATTTTCGAAGATTTCTGAAAACCACCGCAGGTAAGGGGCCAAATTTCCAAGGCCATTAGGAAGTGCGCGAACGACTAACATATGCAAAGCCTCAAGTACCAAGGCGCATGGCGCGAAGCGCCAATGCAATCCTGTCTTTACATACATATATATACACACACATACACACATACATACATACATACATGCATACATACATACATACATACAGACAGACAGACAGACAGACAGACAGACATACAGACATACATACTTGCATACATACATACATGCATGCATACATGCATACATACATACACATACACATACACATACACATACACATACACATACACATACAAATACAAACACAAATACAAATACATATGCAAATACAGATACAAATGCAAATGCAAATACAAATACAAATACCTCTACATACAACGGGGGACCAGGCCCGGGGGCCGGGGGCCAGAGCCCCGACCACAAACGTGGGGCCTGGCGCGCCTGGGAGCCCGGCCGGAGCGCCGCGCCGGGCCGTCCAAGATCGCCCGAAGATGGCTTCGGCACGCTCGGAAGAACGCGCTCCGATGGCTCCGGATGCCTTTCAATTCAAGACGACTCCCATGAGGCCCCCGAAGGCCCCGAAGACGCCCCAAGAGGCACCCCAATAGAGGCCCAAATAAGCAAAAGTCGCCGATTTCCGCTAGGGGACCGGATGTTTTTTTGCGTGTTCGCCTTTTGGGCTTCCACAGCGTCCAAGACGGTCTAGGATGCCCCCAAGAGGGCCCCAAGACGGCCCACGAGGGGCCAAGACGGCCCACGAGGCGCCCAAACCGCCCAAGACGCCCCGATTCGGCGCCCAAGACGGAGACGAGGAACCGAAAATGCGAGCCAGTTGGCCCAAGAGGCCCCCAGGAGACCCCAAGAGGCCCCAAGAAGCGCCCAAGAAGCCCCAAGAGGTCCCCAAGAGACGTGCGGGGATCGGGGTGGCGTCGGTGTTTGGAGCTGGCGGTTTGCGTGGCAAGTGCGTTTAGCTGGTCGCATTTGTTCGGAACGCGTGACGGGTGGAAAAGCCGCTCACCAGCAACTGGCAGTCCTCTGCCCGCGGGCCAGAGCAAAACGTCGCGCGCTCACAACGGGGCGCGAGTCTCATTCCCAAGAAGTCCCTTCGATAGGCAGCAAAGCATTTGTTCCCAACCCTCCTTGGTTGGGTATTCGTTTTGAATAGAGCAGTGTGGTCGCGTCCCTCCTCCCTCCCTTCCTCCCTCCCTGCCTCTTCCTGTCTTGCCTGCGGGGGGCTGCGATCTGTGAAACTGTCGCCATTTTCGAGGCCTGCTGGGGGGCCCAGCACAGTGAGGGCCACGGGCGGATTCAAATTAGACCTCGCCATCCCTGGGGGGCTGCGATCTGTGAAACTGTCGCCATTTTCGAGGCCTGCTGGGGGGCCCAGCACAGTGAGGGCCACGGGCAGATTCAAATTAGACCTCGCCATCCCTGGGGGGCTGCGATCTGCGAAACTGTCGCCATTTTCGAGGCCTGCTGGGGGGCCCAGCACAGTGAGGGCCACGCGCGGATTCAAATTAGACCTCGCCATCCCTGGGGGGCTGCGATCTGCGAAACTGTCGCCATTTTCGAGGCCTGCTGGGGGGCCCAGCACAGTGAGGGCCACGGGCAGATTCAAATTAGACCTCGCCATCCCTGGGGGGCTGCGATCTGCGAAACTGTCGCCATTTTCGAGGCCTGCTGGGGGGCCCAGCACAGTGAGGGCCACGGCGGATTCAAATTAGACCTCGCCATCCCTGGGGGGCTGCGATCTGCGAAACTGTCGCCATTTTCGAGGCCTGCTGGGGGGCCCAGCACAGTGAGGGCCACGCGATTCAAATTAGACCTCGCCATCCCTGGGGGGCTGCGATCTGTGAAACTGTCGCCATTTCGAGGCCTGCTGGGGGGCCCAGCACAGTGAGGGCCACTTCAAATTAGACCTCGCCATCCCTGGGGGGCTGCGATCTGCGAAACTGTCGCCATTTTCGAGGCCTGCTGGGGGGCCCAGCACAGTGAGGGCCACGGGCAGATTCAAATTAGACCTCGCCATCCCTGGGGGGCTGCGATCTGTGAAACTGTCGCCATTTTCGAGGCCTGCTGGGGGGCCCAGCACAGTGAGGGCCACGGGCAGATTCAAATTAGACCTCGCCATCCCTGGGGGGGCTGCGATCTGTGAAACTGTCGCCATTTTCGAGGCCTGCTGGGGGGCCCAGCACAGTGAGGGCGACGCGCGGATTCAAATTAGACCTCGCCATCCCTGGGGGGCTGCGATCTGTGAAACTGTCGCCACTTTCGAGGCCTGCTGGGGGGCCCAGCACAGTGACGCCACGGGCAGATTCAAATTAGACCTCGCCATCCCTGGGGGGCTGCGATCTGTGAAACTGTCGCCATTTTCGAGGCCTGCTGGGGGGCCCAGCACAGTGACGCCACGGGCAGATTCCTCTGAAACCTCGCCATCCCTGGGGGGCTGTGATCTGTGAAACTGTCGCCATTTTCGAGGCCTGCTGGGGGGCCCAGCACAGTGAGGGCCACGCGCGGATTCAAATTAGGCCTCGCCATCTCTGGGGGGGCTGCGATCTGTGAAACTGTCGCCACTTTCGAGGCCTGCTGGGGGGCCCTGCACAGTTACGCCACGGGCATATTCAAACGAGACCTCGCCATCCCTTGGGGGCTGCGATCTGTGAAACTGTCGCCACTTTCGAGGCCTGCTGAGGGGCCCGGCGCAGTGACGCCACGGGCAGATTCAAATGAGACCTCGCCATCCCCTGGAGGCTGCGATCTGTGAAACTGTCGCCACTTTCGAGGCCTGCTGGGGGGCCCGGCACAGTGACGCCACGCGCGGACCCAAATTAGACCTCGCCATCCCTGCGGGGCTGCGATCTGTGAAACTGTCGCCACTTTCGAGGCCTGCTGTGATCACCATGTTCGAAGTGGCTAGGAGTACCCAGGAATTGTAACTCATCAGCTTTATCAAGCCCTTTTCCTGTAGCCAGTGTCCTGCGAGTCTCCCGAATTCCGTCTGCAGACATATGCAACCCTCGCTCCGTCATCGCCCCCTTATAAAGTATCCTAAACTATTTGCGCCCCGCTTTTGCGCAGGGGTTGGGTACGTCGCCAGGGTAATTTTATTCAATCGCTTCGCTCACTCCGCCGGCCCGTATTGCATGATCGATACTGCTTCGGCGCGGGCTCGGGGCCATTTCGGCGCCGCTGGAAGGAGGAAGATGAGGATGGGGAGGGGGAGGGGAGGAGGAGAAGAGGATGAGAAGGAACGGAGGAGGATGAAGATAAATATGAGGAGGAGGAGGAAGAGAAAAGGGCGGATGAGGAAGCCTCTCGATGGCATCTTGCGGCGCTCTTGGGGCCAAACAGGGCCGTCGTCCAGATGCTGCTTTGGGAGGCCCTGGGGTCTGTTGAGAGGCCGTTCGGGGGCGCCTGGGAGACATTTTTGAAGCCTTGTAGGGCCTCTTTTGAGCCTCCTTGGAGCCTCCTGGGGTCTCTTGGGGGCCTCTTGGCGGCATCTTGGGCCATCTTGGGGGCCTCTCGGGGCCTCCTGGGGCCCTCTTGGGGCGGAAGGCTTGAGGTTTCGGTTCGTGGTCCCCATCTTGGGCCCCTCTTGGGGCCGTCTTGCGGCTCTCTTGGGCCGTCTTGCGCGTCTCTTGGACCGTCTCGGGGCCCGTTTGGGCTCTCTGGGGGCCTTCTTGGGGGCCTCTTGAGCCGTTTTCGTGCGCTCTTGGGGGCCTCTTGGGCCGTCTTGGAGCATCGGAAAGCCGAAAATGCGACAAGGCCAAAATCCTTCCAAAACCATCGTAAAATTTATGATTTTGGCCTCTCGGGGCGCTCTTGTGAGGCCTCTTGGAGGCCACTTGGAGCGTCTTGGCGGCTTCTTGGGCCGTCTTGGGATCATCTTCGGCGTCTTGGAGCGTCCTTTGGGCGTCTCGGGGGCCTCTTGGGCAGTCTTGGGGGCCTCTTGGGACCCTCTTGGCGCGCTCTGGGGGGCCTGAGAGGCCGTACCCAGGAGGAAAACCATCTCTGAGTAGACCTTCCCGGGCTGCGGTCGGGGTACTTTTCGCCGGGGGACCCCCAGGGGCCGCCCCGCGCGCGCGAACTAGAAATATTGTTAAGCAGTTACCGGAGATCTTAGCACGCCTCTGGCCCGTTGGGCCGGCGAATTCATCTGCCGCACGGCCAACCGAACGAACGAACAATTGTCTCGGCGCGCAGCGTTAGCTTCGCTTGCGCGCGTCCTGGCTGACTTCCGTTGCTTCCTTCGCTTCTTTCTCGCCCTCCTCTTCCTTTTCCTCTTCCCCTGCTTTGCCTTGCCCCGCCCCCCATTCCTTTCCAGCTCGGAGCTGTCGCCGCGCGCGAAGAGCGCAACCCAGAGGGCGTTGCTGCAATTCGTTTGTGCACCACGAAGTCTCGCGTAATTCCTTCGCGCGCGGTCCGGCTACACTGCCAACGCGGGGGGCACACGAAGGAATTTCTTTTGCGTGCGATCGTTTTCGCCGCCCCCACAAGAGCACGCGCGATTCCTTTGCGTGGAGCTTGTTTTCCCGCCTCGAGGAGCGCACGGGGCCTGGCGCTACAATGACAAGGCCGCGGCGCTTGGCAGTGCGATGCAGCTGCGCTGGATACCACGCCCAGAACGATCCCACGTGGATGCCGGCTCTTCTGCCGAAATCGCGCTGGCAGCTGGCCAGCAACATCGCCGGCCCTGCATGCCCGCGCGCTACTGCGTTCTGCTACCGCGACGCGTGCTGCTGTCAACGGATGAACAAACTGACGTTGCACGGTGGTTTGGCTGTGCCAAACCACCATGGAATGTTTGTTGGTGGCGGGTCTTGGGATCTTGTCGCCGCCGACAGCCTTGCCACGCCATACATGTCAACTGCATCCTAGAGCACGGCCGTGCATCAACCCTGGTTCGGATCGCTGGGAATCCAGTGGCATGCGTGCACATTCGTTGCACCGTTGGTGGCGCCAAAACGTTTTTGTGCCAAATTCCATTGATTTTTTTCTGGCTCCTAGCCGTGGCCGCGGCACATGGAAGGCGCAGCGATCATAGCACGCGCGCGCGACAGGCCAGCATCATCTCAGCCGCCCGAGACCAGATCTGATACCCGAGCTTCAACTCACTCGATACGCGGTCGGCAGCGTGCCCTGGAAGCGCAGCCCAAAGATCTTCAGGGGCATCAAAGCTGGCCAGGGTCACAGCCCATGGCGTCTCCGAAACATACGATCGCCAGCAATTGTCGGGCCCAGAAGCTTCAGGAATAGCACGAGGCGCCAACGGCTTACAGACGGGAACAAGCATAGCTTCCACATCAATGAAGACGCCCGGGCCAGCATGTGTCTTGAATGGGGATTTGGGGCCAGCATGGAATGGAACATGTCCAAGAAAGGCCCCCGAGCACAAGACGTAGTCGATCATAGTCTCTCCTACCGAGCATCTGAGGAAGACACTGTCGGGGACCACTGTCACCGCACTCACAAGCTAAAGGAGGCCTGTCTCGCTCATGGGTCAGGCGCAAACTTGAAGCCCCCCATCAGCAGCCAGGCGATAGAGAGGGCACTGGTAAACTCATATATATATATATATATATAGCACGGAGACGCCGAACGGTTCCCCTTGAGATGCTTATGGAATCGACGAATACACCACCCCCACAGCGTTCGCACAGGTCTTCATCCTCATTTCCAGGAAAAAGCCAAGTTTCGCCAGAACCGACCTGGGAAACCTTTTTGGCCTGAATGGAAAATTTCCGGATGCAAAGTCCGGGTTGAATGGCCACACAGACGCCACCACGTGACCCTCCTTCTGGGGACGGCATAGCACTCTGGAATCAGGGGGGCCATCGAATTTGCCGGCATAGCTTCTCAGCCCGGCCTGTGTCCAAGAAATCTTGTTCAGCATAGAACAATCCATCCACCTCAGCTACCGTAGCTGCAAGATCGTCCTGATCGGTCATGGCATGACAGAATTTGAAGTGAACGCGATGCGACTGTCACGTGGCTCTGGCTCAACCGAAAAATCCCGAGGCCAAACGCCAGAGCCTGGGGCGGAAGCGGCAGGGTCCAACTGTGCCCTGATTGGGACACTGTATGCGCTAAAGAGATGGCGGGGCAGGCGCAGCTTGGCCTGGCACCAGCCGCTGAGCAATTGAAGCGCAAAAAGCACGGAACAGGCAATTGGACTGATTATGGAACCTCCTCGCCGCGCGCCTTTCGCGCACCTGCATGAGGAGCGTCTGGCAGCGTTCGGACCGACGGACGTCGAGTCCATGTTCAGCAGCACGTTTCTTGGGAGCACGATATTTTTCTCGGCCATCCATAGGCAGATCACCAGCCTCACTGCCAGCATCACGAGCATCATCGACCATAGCATCACCTGGTTGACGCCTTTGGAAATGCACTCGAAACTGGCGCCGGCAGGAGCAGCATGATGGGCGCCAGGGGCGCCTGGAGCGGGTGCCACCGCAGCCTGCCGGGCTGCAGGCACCTGCCCTGGGGGCGCCACGCTTGGCGCCTGAGGCGCCGTTGCCTGGACCGCCGCTTGGACAGCCGCCGCCCGGGCAGCGTGCTGGGCAGCAACCTCGTGCTGCTCCGCCATCTTGAATTGGTCAGGGTCGAACTGGGCATTGGCCGCGATCGCTGCCACCGTCTCCTGCTGGGCCACGTCCAAGGAACGTGGAGCCTCGGCATGGACCTCTTCCTGTTCAGTAAGAAGGGCCCGGGTCTTGTTGACGCGGTCAAGCTTCCATGCCACGTCTTGATGAGCGAGCCGTTAAGCCTTAGCGGCAGCCTCGACCTGGTCGGCAAGCTTGGTACGCTGCCAGGAGGCCAGGCGGTCGAGCTCCAGGACGGACAGGTCGACGATCTCGGGAGCCACTGGGGCGGCAGCCTGTTGCACCACGCCGAGCAGCGCGGGGAAGACACCCGTCCACTGCTGGAGCTGCGACACGAGCTCTGCGGGCCTGGCGGCCCCGACGGGCTGAGCAGCCTGGGCGGCAGGGGCGGCACGCCGCTGGGGGCCCGCCTGAGCCTCCTCGCCCTCGCCGCTTCCCACGTAGGGGCCTTGGCATGTGCTGCGCTGGTGTGATGCTCGGCGGGCAAGAGCTGATCCCTCTCAAGGCGCAGCCGCCGCCGCGTGGCCGCCCGAACCCGCCGCAGGCGGCGGTGCCAGGCAGGCGAGGCAGATCGCACGCGCGCGCGCCCGCCTCTGTCGCGCCCTGCGGGGCTGGGGGTGCAGCTGTGCGGGCGAGGGCACGACAGCGCCCGCTGCTGAAGCACCTAGGAGGAAGAGGGGGAGGAGGAGGAGGAGGAGGAGGAGGAGGAGGAGGAGGAGGAGGAGGAGGAGGAGGAGGAGGAGGAGGAGGAGGAGGATGAGGGGGGAGGAGATGAGGGGGAGGAGAAGCGTAGAGTTGCGAGGAGGAAGGGGAGTCCCTTGCCTCCTTCTTCCTCTCCCCTGCTTTTCTCTCCCCCCCTTCTCTGGTTGTCTCCCCCGCCATCCCCCTCTGCTCAGTTTCTCATCCGGCTCGATCTCCTTCTGCGCGCTGTAGAGCACCCACGGTGCCAGCGACAGACCGAATCTGCCGCCTGCGTCGCAGTAGGGAACGGACAAAGGTCGCCGTGCCGACAGGTGGGGAGGCAGATTGAGGGGGGTGTTCGTTGGGACGGAATTGATGGGCGAACTTTCCACCACCACTGCCACAGGTAGGACGGGGGAGAAGGGAGGATGGGGAGCTCCTCCTCCTCCTCCTCCTCCTCCTCCTCCTCCTCCTCCTCCTCCTCCTCCTCCTCCCCCTCCCTCTCCTACCTATGGTAGTGGCGGTGGGAAATCGGCCCGTCAGGAACACCTATCCATATCCACGGCCCCGTGCGTACAGAGCGGTTGCCGTCGCGGATGCCCCGCGCGGAACGCATCCGTGCGACCGCGCATCTTCGGGGTCGCGCCCCGGGATCGAGACCGCGAGGGGGTGGATGTGGATGCGTTCGCCCCTCGTGGGGTACGAGCGCTTCGGCCACGGTTTCAGAGGATCCCGACACCCAGGCGTCTTGTGAACGCCGCAACATGCGGCTCTGCCCTGGCCCAGGCCCTGGGAGTTTCAGGGGTCGGTGTGGTCCGACAGGTTCCACGAAGATGGAGGGTCGAAGGCTGCGGTCGTGATTCCTCTCGCTTCGCGGGGTGCACGTCCGGAGCACGTACAGTCCAGTCGTTGCGGGGCCTCTTGGGAGCTTCTTTGTGGCCTCTTGGAGGTGCCTTGGGGGCTTCTTGGGGCCTCTTCTGCACTGGGCTTCTTTGGGGCCTCTTGGGGCCTCTTGGGGGCGTGTTGGGCGGTCTTGGGGCGCTCGTGCGGCGTGTGGCCCATTCGGAGGCCGGTCTGGGGGCCTCTCGCGGCGTTTTTGGGGCTTTCTAGGGGTCCTCTTGAGTTGGGCCGTCTTAGGGCCCGCTTGGGCCGTCATGGAGGCCTGTTGAGTGCGTTTTGGGCCGTCTTGGGGCCATTTTGGAGACTGCTTGGAGTTTGCGCACGAAGATGGAGGGTCGAAGGTTGTGGTCGTGAGTTGCGCCACGGCGCCTAAGTTTTCGCGATGTCGGATTTCAGGAGGGAGGAATGGAAGCCAGAGGGAAAGGAAGAGGGGGAGGGAGGTGCGGTTTCGGCTGCTGTTGCTCGCCTCTGGACCACTGTTGGGATTGCGACTGCGGGGAGGGAGGCAGGGGGGGAGAGGAGGGGAGGAGAAGGGAGAAGGAGGCAGAGAGGGAGCGAGGGAGAGAGGGAGGGAGGGAGGGAGGGAGGGAGCTGGTGAGGAAGGAATGGGGCGAGGGAGGAAGACTACGACTACCACCACCACCACC
>CAUYUJ010015140.1:337289-352686 GCA_963575745.1 Prorocentrum cordatum | reverse complement strand
TGTTGTTGTTGTTGAACATTATTAATTCTAAAGAATAATTATTGTTGTGACCCCTGGTGCACGGCCCCCCTGCGCCGCCTAGGCCGCAGCTACATTTTCATCATTTTCGTGAGGAAGCCTCAGGTAATACGATGTCATCAAGATCCGGTTGTTTTGTTGTAATCCGTTTTCCCTTGCATAAAACACTATAAAATGACATTTCTTGTTCTAATATAATCAAATTTCAAGAATCCCTTGCAAAAAAGAAGGTAAAGTGGACATTCGCGCGCGCAAGACGAAATCCTTCCAAAAGCTTAGTGTTCGGAGCGATTTTAACATAAAAACATCAAAAAACCAATGGTTTTTTTCAACAAAAAAGTGTCAAAATCTCATCCCGCGCGCTCTTGCGGATTCGTAGGAAACCCAACACTTTTTAATCATTTCTGTCAAACGGGCTTTTGCAAGCAACTTTTTCGAACTTCTGCAACAACGGTTGCGCACCTGCCAGGGCCATCATCCCTGTCAAATAATACCATGCGGGACACATTCGTTTTTTCTTCGCGCGCGCACGCCGTCGTCGTCGGCCGCGGGGCCCTGAATAGTAGCCATGGTCGTCCGCATGCCACGAAGTGTAGTGTCCGAACGTCATAGGGCGGGAAGCTGGGTGTGGGTGGTGGCGAAGAGTCGTTTGGAAATTTAGTAGAGCTTGAACCGGCCCCCCACAAAGTGGGGGTATTGCCCGCCTCCTATGAAAACCCTGGCACTGGTGAGAACGGTGTGTCCCCACGTGCTAGTAATTGTTGTTGTTGTTGTTGTTGTTGTTGTTGTTGTTGTTGTTGTGGTTGTTGTTGTTGTTGTTGTTATTGTTGTTGTCGTTGCTACTTGTTGTTGTTGTGCCCTACCTAGGCTCTGCCTAGAAGGGTTCTTACTCGCTTGGCTTAAAGGGGCCGGGCAGTGCAAACCGCCCCGGGCGGTTCCCCCAGTCCCCTGGGAGCCAAGCAAAAGCAACAGCAAAGGTAAAAGCAAACGCGCGGTTCCCCCAGTTGCGCTCCCTGTGTGCCAAGCAACAGCAAAAGCAAAGGCAAAGGTGAAGGCAGAAGCGAAGGCAAAGCAAACACATAGCATAGCATAGCATAGCATAGCATAGCGCAGCATAGCATAACGCAGCATAGCATAGCATAGCCTAGCCTAGCCCAGCATAGCATTGCGCAGCATAGCATATCATAGCATAGCATAGCATAGCATAGCATAGCAGAGCAGAGCATAGCATAGCATAGCATAGCGCAGCACAGCATCCACTATTGCTGCTGCTATATATCTATATATATATATATATGCACGTACAAATATATATTATATATATATATACAAATATAAATATATATATATATATATATATATATATATATATGTGTGTGTGTGGGTGGGGGGGGCGCACGTATGTTCCATGCATGTTGTCCGTCTGTGGGCCATCTTGAGCCCTTAGTGGGGCAGCTTGAGCCCTTAGGATTCATGTTGCTTTCCTAGAGGCTCCAACTCCTAGGTCGGGTCGCACTGGGATAATTGTTGAATTCTCATTTCTGAAGAATAGTTATTGTTGACCCCCCCCGTCTGGTGCACTTGTTTTTTTCGATTGAAGTGCCCTTCCTGGGGCTCGAACCCTGTTTTTTTTTCAGGGAAAGTCTTGAGGGTCAAACTATGTCGTTAGCCCCCTGTTTACGACAACAGCGGCTCCCGCCTGATACTTCCCCACAATTTATTGAATAATCGCGCTCTCGCTTGCGACTTCCTTGCAATTTACCACCGGATCGCAGCTCCCGCTTGATACTTCCTTACAATTTATTGAAGAATCGCGCTCTCGCTTGGGACTTCCTCGCAACTTACCACCGAACCGCGGCTCCTGCATGATACTTCTTCAGAATTTATTCAAATGCCGTTCCTCGGCACTCAAGAATCGCGCTCCCGCTACACATTGCCTGGCGGTTCAAGCCGAATTTACGCTTCAACGACCCGCCCGCTCGACCCGCCCGTCTGGGCCTGCCCGCCCGACCAGCCCGTTAGGGACTGCAGTTGCCGCTCGCTGCCCTTCGCCCGCCTTCGATGCCCCTCGCTGCCCGTACTGGTTCAACGGTCGCCTTCGCTCGCTGCCCTTCGTGGCCCCGTTGCTGCCCTCAGTGGCCCCGTCGCTGCCCATTGTGGCCCCGCATTGTATGCCCTTCGTGGCCCCCGCTCGCAGTCGCCCGTCGTAGCCCCATACGCATGCCCTTCGTAGCCCCGCTGTCGCCCTTCGTGGCCCTCTCGCTGCCCTTCGTGGCCCCATTGCTGCCCTCAGTGGCCCCGCTGTCGCATTTGGTGGCCCCACATGCGACTGCCGTTCGTGGCCCCCGCTCGTTCGCGCCCGTCGTGGCCCCATATGCATGCCCTTCGTGGCCCCGCTGTCGTCCTTCGTGGCCCCCTCTCTGCCCTTCGTGGCCACGTTTCTGCCCTCAGCGGCCCCGTCGCTGCCCTCTGTGGCCCCGGATGAATTGCCCTTCGTAGCCCCCGGGCGCTCGCGCTTTTCGTTGTCCCATACGCATGCGTTTCGTCGCCCCGCTGTCGCCATTCGTGGCCCCCTCGCTGCCCTTCGTGGCCCACTTTCTGCGCTCAGTGGCCCCGCTGTCGCCCTCTCTGGCCCCATATATGTATGCCCTTCGTGCCCCGCTCGTTTCGCAAGCCCGTCGTGAGCCCCATAAATGCATGCCCTTCGTGGCCCCGCTGTCGTCCTTCGTGGCCCCCTCTCTGCCCTTCGTGGCCCCGTTTCTGCCCTCAGCGGCTCCGTCGCTGCCCTCTGCGGCTCCCTCTACGTATGTCCTTCGGGGCCCCCGCTCGCTCGCGCATTTCGTTGTCCCATACGCATGCGTTTCGTCGCCCCGCTGTCGCCATTCGTGGCCCCCTCGCTGCCCTTCGTGGCCCACTTTCTGCGCTCAGTGGCCCCGCTGTCGCCCTCTCTGGCCCCATATATGTATGCCCTTCGTGGCCCCCGCTCGTTCGCGCCCGTCGTGGCCCAATATGCCTCCCCTTCGTGGCCCCGCTGTCGCTCTTCGTGGTCCCCTCTCTGCCCTTCGTGGCCCCGTTTCTGCCCTCAGCGGCTCCGTCGCTGCCCTCTGCGGCCCCCTCTACGTATGCCCTTCGGGGCCCCCGCTCGTTCGCGCCCGTCGTGGCCCGCGCCAACAGAGCTCCCGCGTGCGTTCCCGCAGGTTTTCGGAGCTTCTGGAATTGCTCGGTGGTCATCGGGGCCATCCCGAGGCACCCCAGAGGTCATATGAGGCTTTCGGGTGCCTTCCAATCCCCCCGCGTCTTGTTTCCGCACCAGTCTCCGCTCGTATCCACCCGCCCCCACTTTTCAACGTTCTTTCATCGTCTTCTCTAATCTTTCCCTTTATCTTCATTTTCATTTCTTTCGTACTCCAATGTGCTATTCCTCAGTTCTTCGCATTCCGCCCACTCCTCCCCGGGCCCCCCCATCCCACGCCAACAATCTCCACCCCTTCCCGCTCGCATTCCGCATTTTTCCCAACGTATTCCCGGTCCCTCCTCCAGATTCCTCCGTGCGCTCCCCGCTCCTCCGCACTCCTCTCGGCTCGTCTTCTCCATTCCTTGCCGCTCCTCTTCGCGAGACCCTACTCTTGTCCAATGCATCCCAATCCACTCCACATCCCCGCGCTCCTCTCGACACGGCTGCAGTTCTCGCTATCCTTCCGCCCCGCTCTCCCGACATCCCGCTTCCTTTTCAGGGTTCCACGAAATTTGTTTCTGACGCCAGTTCGCAGCTGCGCGCCCCCCCCGCGGGGGTATCCACGATCTGTTCTTTCAAGGGGGTGGTGCGTGGCGCTGTTTGTGGCGTGGCCCATGGCGAAACTTAGTGTTAACTTGTGTTCGAGTGGATGGGCAAGCAATGGCGCAAGCTGAGTGGCAACTCGCAGCGGAAATCGTGGTCTTCCCTCCTTGCCCCCCTTCCGTTCCTCCGATCCCTTCGTCCTCATTCTTCCCCGTTGTCTGTTACCCTTCGTTTTCAAGGGCTTCGCCGACCACGCGTGGCAGGGAATGAATGCACCCCCCAAAAGGACGTACGATCGAATGCGAAGACGGCGGGTATCCAGGGTTTGGGATATGCATATTGAATGACGCGCGAGCAGATAAGAGCAGACAGTCATAAACTGATTTTTTGTTGTTGTTGTTGTTGTTGTTGTTGTTGTTGTTGTTGTTGAACTTTCACTGCTGAAGAATAATTGTCGTTGATCCCCGTTCGCCAGTGCGTGCTGTTTTTCAATCGAAGTGTGCCTTTCGACGTTCGTACCTTGTTTTTGCAAGGGAAAGTTTTGGTGCCCAAACTGCGCCCATGGCCCCCGGGTTACAACAACAACGGCTCCCGCCTGAGTCTTCCTCACAATTTCGCCAGGACCCCCGCTCCCGCCCGAGACTTCCTGGCATTTTATTCAGGAATCGCGCTCTCGCTTGGGACTTCTTTATAATCTATTCAGGAATCGCTTTCCCGGCGCTCTGGAATCGCGCTCTCGCTGGAGACTTGCTTGCAATCTACAGAAGAATAGCGTCCTTACGTTGGGATTTCTTGCAATTTGCTCAAGCGCCGCGCTCCCGACACCCAGGCACCCAGGAGTCGCGCCCGTCCCTTCGGGGCCCCGCTGTCGCCGATTGTGGCCTCTTCATTGTCCTACGTGGCCCAGTTGCTACTCTCAGTGGCTCCATCGTTGCGTTCTGTGGCCCCCGCTCGTTCGCGCTCTTCGTGGCCCCATACGCATTCCCTTCGTGTCCCCGCTGTCGCCCTTCGTGGCCTACTTCGTGTCCTTCGTGGCCCTGCTGTCGTTCTCTCTCGCTCTCGCTGTCGCTCGTCGTCGCCGTCGTCGTGTCGTCGTCGTCGCGTCGTCGTCGACGTCGTCGCCGTCGTCTCGTCGTCGTCGTCGCTCGCGTGTCGTCCCCTGTCCGTCCCTCTTGGGGTCGGGTCGACGGTCCGCGGCCGCCCCGCCGATCAGCGCTGCCGCTGGCCAGGTCGACGGTCCGCGGCCGCCCCGCCGCTTGCCGGGGCCTGGCCTGCAGGGGAGAAAAGGTATATTCCCCAAAAGGGGTTCGATCGAAGACGAAGAGGGCGGGTATCGAGGGTTTGGGAAATACGCGTAATTGGACACTCGAGCAGATAAGGGCGAACAATCTTAAACTGATTGTTGTTGTTGTCGTTGCTGTTGAAGGTTAAGTATTAAACAATTATTATTGTTGGACCCCTTACAGGCGCCTTGGCGCTCTCGCCGAGGCGCCTGCTACATTCTCACTGAAAATGAGGCTCACGCTCGAGCGGTTAAACCGGCCCCCCACCCCCCACCAAAAAACAATGCTCCCGCTCGAGGCTTCTGCCCTTTTTTATCCAGGCGGTGCTCCTCCTCGCCGCCGAAAACCGCCGCCCCGACAAAACCAGCGCTCCTGCCCGAGACTTCCTCCCGTTTTACGTTGGGCTGGCACCCAACTCTCTTTTGAATTGGCGCCGCTCCCAGTAAGAACGACGCTCCCGCTCGAGTTTTTTTTTTTTTTTTTTTTTTTTTTTTTTTTCTTCCTGAAGACGGTGATGTTCCTCGCCGCCGACAACCCCCGTCCCTACAAAACCACGGCTCTCGGTCGATGATTCCTTCTTTCTTATTCAAGGCGGTGTTCTTCTTCGCCGCCGAAAACCGCCGCCCCAGCAAAACCAGCGCTCCCGCCCGAGACTTCCTCCCGTTTTACGCTGGATTGGCGCCCTACTCTCTTTTGAATTGGCGCCGCTCCCAGCAAGAACAACGCTCCAGCTCGAGATATCCTGTCTTTCTCCTGAAGACGGTGCTGCTTCTCGCCGCCGACAACTCCCGTCCCGACAAAACCACGGCTCCCGGTCGATGCTTCCTCCTGTGTTACTCAAGGCGGTGTTCCTCCTCGCCGCCGAAAGCCGCTGTCCCAACAAAACCAGCGTTCCCGCTAGAGGTTTCGTTTTGTTTTATATTTGACTAGCGCCATACTCTGTTCAGCAGTGGCGCCGCTCCCAGCAACAAGAGCAGCCCTGCTCGAGACTTCCTCCCTTTCTATTCAGGGCCAGGTCCTTGCCTCACCGCCGACAGCCCCCATCCCCACCAAGGCAATCCTGTCGTTCGATACTTCCTTGTGCTTTACCCTTCGCTAGGATTCCACTGGCGGTTTCGCATCGGCGCAGCAAGGCGCGGGCATGTGTTTTCGAGGCGGGATCTGTTGAAATTCCTCGGAGGAGGTGTTTGCAAGACCTCATTGGGTGGGAGATCTGGGAATGGGAATACTGGACCCCGCTATAGAACAAGAGTCCCCCATGATGTGGATGGTTATCATGATGGTCGCATTCTTCGTGTGGAAACATCGCGCATGAGGGTAAAATCATTGTTGTTGTTGTGGTTGTTGTTGTTTCCAGATGTTCTTCGCAAAAGTTCGGAGGTCTTTCGGATGGATATCTGGAGGCATTCACAGGTCTCGAAGTGCGTCGACCGGCTCCCGAAGCTTGTTGGAGGTTCTTAAAGATGTTTTTTTTTTGTTCTCTCGTGGGAGGCAGTCGAAAAGAGTTCGGAGGTTTCCACTGGTGCCAGCTGGCTGCATGTGCGGGGAGGTTTTCGAGGCCGAACCAATCCGCAGCAGCAATCCGCAGCAGCTGGATCTCGACGACGAGAGCCTCGGAGCAGCGGCGATAGCGCCGCGATTGGCCTTCTGGCCACGCCATGGCCGATCGATCTCCGATGCAGGGCAGCCTTCGAGCGGCCATGGGGTCGAAGAAACAGAAGCGGCACAGGCAAGCGTTTGCTCGGCGTCACCCCAACATACTTATACTATATGTGCGTCGCCCCCCCCTAGGGGCGACGCTCGCACCGAGAAATCTGATAGTATATGCGTCGTGGTGGGCGCTTTCTGGCCGCACCGCTCAGGAAACGATATACTATAAGATGGGTATACTGTGTGTACGGGTCGGACGCGCGCCTCCAAGGAGGACATATAGTACTAGTATGTCTCTGTGCGTCCCCTTTGCGGATGGCCGCGCGGATTCTTCTCAGGTCCGAGCTGGATCCCCCCGGCGGCGTGCGCGTCGCACTGTTTTTTTTTTGGAGACGGAGGGTGGGCCTGCGCACGCCGGGGGGGGCACCACGGTGGCACGCCCGCCGCCCCTGTCAACAAAACATCATGTCCAGTATTTTGGAGGACGATCAATGGAGAGAAAGCATGTTGCCACATAATTTCCAGATGTCTAAAACAATGTGCTAACCATGTTTTAAGCATGTAAAGCAATGTTTAAAACATGTTTAGAACATTTTCCGACATTTGAAACACATTTCAAATTCAATGATAGGACTGTTAGGGTGTCCATTGTCGTGGCATCCACAAGTCCAGTGATCGCGGGGCGCTCGAGCGTGATTCCACTGACAGGGATGATAGGGGGGGAGGTGGCATTGGCCCTTGTTGGGGGCCAGTCGGGCGTGAGAGGGGGTGTACACCGAGAGGAGCAGCGGTGAGTTCCTCACCGGAGGGGTGTGCTTCTTTGTCCTCCTCTTCTCCTCTGCCCTCCCTCGATCTGTGGCGCTCTGTCTCCACGCATGCGGCTCGCTCTTTTCTCGCCGGCCACGGGTCAGTGTATGAGTTTGCCTGTTGGAGGTTGGCTCGTGTAGTGCTTCCACTTTGCCTGACTACCCTTTTGAATCGAAGAGGGGTCAAGGCCGAGTCAGGTGTGGCTCTGTGGTCGCGCTCCCTCCTCCTCCGCCTCCTCCTCTGCCTCCTCCTCTTCAAACAAACATCTGTTTCCGGAAGGGAAGAAGTGGGTTGGGAGAGGAAGCGCCCTGAACCACCTCCGCCCAGAGGGCTGGTGGGATTACAGCCAGGCCTTCGGGTTGTCCCCGCCCATCGTGTTTCAGAGCCGATTTCGACGCGATCGATCCGATTCGATGTCGAGTTCGGCTGGCCCGATCCGATTCGATTCCGACATTCCCATGATCCGATGCGGCCCCATGTTCGCATGGTGCTGTTGTGCATCCTGGCGCGGCCGATCCGATCCTGTTCCGACTCTGTGCCGATGCGGCCCGATCCGACGCACATTCCGATTGGATTTAAGTCGGGCAATTCCCTCCACAGGAGAGATATACAAGAATGGTAAATCGTAGTGTGGTGACGATTGCTCATGTTTTTTGTGTGTGATTTTATTTAGTTGTTTGTATTTTTGTTTGTTGACTTCTGCTTTTTCCTTCCATAGCCCGCCTGTCGGAGGGCGTGCCCGGCCTAAGATTGGATCTGATCTCCCGGTTCTTTGTTGCATTATCCTCTGCTTCTTCCTCTTCCCCCCTCGCCCGTGCTGGGGCAGGCATGCTGACCAACCTCTCGGGCACTGTCGTGTGCCCAGAGGGCACCGACCCTCCCGCGGCGACCGTCTGGGACGACTTCCTGGGGGAGCGCGCGCCCGCGGCTCCCTCCCGGAGGAGCTGGGCAGGAATGTGCTGCTGTTTTGATGGTGACGGTGACGGTGACGGTGGTTGCTGGTAGTGGTGGTAGTGATGATGATGATGCTGATGATTATGACGCTGCTGATCATGATGATGAGGATAATGAGGATGATGAGTATGAAGATGCAGATCCGTATGACGATGCTGATGATAAGGATGCCCGCGATGATGCTGCTGCTGATGGTGCTGACGATGGTGCTGACGATGATGATGATGATGATGATGATGATGATGATGATGATGATGATGATGATGATGATGATGATGATGATGTGCTGATGCTGATGGTACTGATGATGATTCTTATTCTTATTCCTATTCTTATTACTCAGATGATGATGAGGATGAGGATGATTGTGGTGGTGATGATGATGACCACGACGATGATGATGCTGATGATTATGATGACGATGATGATGAATATGGCAAGGTGATGATGCTGCTGCTGATGATGATGATGATTATGATACTGATGCTGACGATGATGCTGCTGCTGATGTTCATGATGGTGCTGATGCTTGTGATGATGATTCTGATGATGCTGATGATGATGCTCATGACGATGATGATTGATGATGCTGATGGTTATGATGATGATGTTGATGCTGATGATGCTGATGATGCTGTCGATGATGATGATGCTGATACTGATGATGATAATGCCGATGGTGAAGATAATGACGATGATGATGGTGCTGATGATGCTGCTTACGATGGCGATGACGACGATAATGATGATGGTGCTGATGATGACGCTGCTGATACTTATGATGGTGATGATGCTGATGCTGCTGATGATGGTGATGCTTCTGATGATGATGCTGATGACGATGGTGATGATGACTAACCCCTAACCCGTGAGAATAAACACTAGGGGATAATAAAGTTCGGGGTTCAGGGGGAGATAATCAAAGTAGCCCAACAGACCTCAGCATAATTTCGAAGGAAGAGATGATCAAGAGAAGCCAAGCCGAGCACGTTTTGAGACATCCTTGGCGTTTAGTCTCCATAGAAATAGCATCAACAATGGCTGATCTCGCTGGAGACATCCTCAACAAATCCCTTGTTTCGCTTGAGACATCCACAAACTATTGCTTATTTCGCTTGAGACACCGTCAGAGTATTGCTTATTTCGCTTGAGACATCCTCGAAATAATTGTGTTTTTCGCTTGAGCCATCCTCAACCAATAGCTGATTTCGCCTGAAGTATCCTGGAACTATTGCGTATTTCGCTTGAGACATCCACAAACTATGGCTTATTTCGATTGAGACACCCTCAAATTATTGTTTATTTCGCTTGAGACATCCTCGAAATGATTGTGTTTTTCGCTTGAAACATCCTTCAACTATTGCTGATTTCGCCTGAAACATCCTGAAACTATTGCGTATTTCGCTTGAGACATCCACAAACTATTGCTTATTTCGCTTGAGACACCCTCAAACTATTGCGTAATTCGCTTGAGACATCCACAAACTATTGCTTATTTCGCTTGAGACACCCTCAAACTATTGTTTATTTCGCTTGAGACATTCTCGAAATGATTGTGTTTTTCGCTTGACACATCCTCAAACTATTGCTGAGTTCGCCTGAAACATCTTGAAACTATTGCGTATTTCGCTTGAGACATCCACAAATTATTGCTTATTTCGCTTGAGACACCCTCAAACTATTGTTTTTTCGCCTGAGACATCCTCATGCTATTGCTTATTTCGCTGGAGACACCCTCAAGCTATTGTTTATTTCGCTTGAGACATCCTCGAAACTATTGCGTATTTCGCGTGAGACATCCTCATACTATTGCTTATTTCGCTTGAGACATCCTCGAACTATTGCTTATTTCGCTTGAGACATCCTCGAACAAATTGCGTGCTTCGCTTGAGACACCCTCAAACTATTGCTTATTTCGCTGGAGACATCGTCAAACTATTGCTTGAGGCATCTTCACATTATTGCGTATTTCGCTTGAGACACCCTCAAACTATTGCATATTTCGCTTGAGACACCCTCAAACTAACTTGCTTATGTCGCTTGAGACATCCTCGAACTAATGGTGTTTCGCGTGGGACATCCTCAAACTATTGCTTATTTCGCTGGAGACATCCTCAAACTATTGCTTGAGACATCCTGAAACTATTGCGTATTTCGCTTGAGGTATCCTCAAACTATGGCTTATTTCGCTTGAGACATCCTGGAACTATTGCGTATTTCGATTGAGACATCCTCGAAATAATTGTGTGTTTCGCTTGAGGCTTCCTCGAACATATGCTCTTTTCGCTTGGGTATTGTTTATAGTTCTCGAGGGCGCATGCTCGCGGTTAAAGCTTCATGCACGCGAGCTCGAAGTCCTTGGCTGCCCTCGACAAAAAGCCTTTGTGGCGCACTTGCTCGAAGTGCTCGCCCATACAGGCTCGGCAGCCTTTACTGCCATCCTTGAGCTGCAAGCATTTCTTGCACTCCTTGGCTGCTTGCAGTGCTGCCTCGAGGTTGGCGTGCTTGGGCTCGGGCACGAACGGATCCGGGGCCTTGCCCTTGGCCGTGGCCTTGGCCTTGCCCTTGGGCTTGGCGTCGCTCGCGTTCTTCAGCTTCTCGATCCACTCGTTACCTCGGGCGCAGATGTCGCTGATGCTGCTTGGCGGCTGGCGGCCCTCGCCGCGGAGCTCGCGCAGGGCGCGCTCGAACCACCTCGTCACCCACAATCCGCAGGACCACCCATCCACTTGGTATCTCGAGTTGCTCGGAGGGGGGCGCTCCACCTCAGGCCCAAAGAGCTTGCGCAGGATTCTCGTGGCCGCCTCCTTGGCGGACTCGGACGGCACCTTGAGAGAGTCTCGGTGCTCGATGGCCACGTCCTGGAATTCCTCCTTGGTCACCTTGAGGTACGTGTAGTGCATCGGGTTGTCGGACCAGACGCAGATGAGCAGAACCTTGGCGTTCTCGATCCTCTCGCGCCAGGCCTTCTGCTCCTCTTGCGCCTCGGCAGTGGCCGCGTCGTCGCCATGGTCTTCTCGAGCCCAGAGAACAGCAATCGTCGGCTCGATTAGCTCGACGCCTGGCGGCTGGCCAACTCGTTCCGCGATCTCGCCAATGAAAGCCTTCATCGTGCCGAGCTCGAGGGTCCTGTTCTTTTCGACGAACTCGCAGCTGGTGATGGCTAGGTGCTTGGCCAGCTCGGTGCGCCTGGCCTTCCTCAGGGTTCGGTAATCCATCTTGGCGGGCTTGGCCTTCGCCCACTCCTCCTCGACCACGACCTCCCAGGCTCGAGGACCGACGGATGGGGGCGAACTCCGCTCGGTTTCCGCTGCCCTTCCGCTCGGCTTCCGCGCGAGTTCCCTTCCGCTCGGTTTCTGCGCCAACTTCCGCTCGGCTTCCGCTGGCCCTTCTGCTCGGCTTCCGCTCGCGCCCCATTGGCCCTCGAGCCTGGCTGGAGCGGATCTGGAAGATCGCCGACGTCTCGACCTCGAGCACTCGGAACTGGTACTCGCCCTCGGTGTCCATGACGCTCCAGACGTCTTGGATTCTCCCGCGCCTCCCCTCGTGGACGCACTCCTCGTTGACGCGGATGCTCTCGCCGTGCCAGGGCGAGTCCTTGCACTCCTTGAGGCCCGCTTGGCCTCTCTTCTTGTCCTGGGCGCTCTGGTTCCGCTTGGCCTTCCCCTTCTGCTTGAACTTCTCCGCGAAGCTCCCCATCGGCTTGGGGGCTCGCCCCGACAACTTCGCCTTGGCGATGCCTCGGCTCTTGCTGTCGAGGGCGTCTCGGCCATCCTGGTTGCGCTTCGCCTTGTTCCACTTGGCCGCTAGCTTGCCCACGTACTGGCTTCGGAACTTGCTCGCCCACTTGTTCTTGCGGTTGATTCGCCGGTGGCGCACTCGGTCCGTGAGGGCGCGCGGGAACTGGATCTCCTTGATGCGCTCCTCGGGCGGCCTGAGCATGTCTCGCTGCTCGTCTGTGAGCTCGAGGTGTAGCTCTGCAAGCTCGAGGAGGCAGGGGTTCTCGTCGTCCTCGTAGTCCTTCGGCAAGTCCTCGACTCGGAAGCACTCGCCGTCCAGTGCGCTCCAGTCGGGAATCGGGGGGGGCGTTCTCGGGCCAGCTCGCAACCGCGTCGAGTCTCTCCTTGGCCAGTCTCGGCTCGATGCCTCGGCCAGGCTCGGTGGAGTAGCTCCACGGCTCCTCGCCTGTGACGACCTTCAGCTCGGTCTGCTCGGTCGGCCTCGCCGCGGCTCCTCCCTCCTCCTTCTCCTCCTCCTTATCCTCTGAGACATCCTCGTCTACTTGTTTCGCTTGAGATATCCTCGACGAATCACTCGTTTCGCTTGAGACATCCTCGTCGAACCTCTCGGTTCGCTTGAGACATCCTCGAGCAATTGCTGTTTTCGCTTGAGACATCCTTAAGAAACGTATCGTTTCGCTTGAGACATCCTTCAGTATATGCTTGTTTCGCTTGAGACATCCTCGAGTATATGCTTGTTTCGCTTGAGACATCCTCGGAATAGCTCATCCGCCTCGGTGTCCCTGGATAATCAACCGCGGCGATAATAAAGTTCAGGCGGGCGGAGGAATGGAGAAAGCGATATGCACAAACAAAACTGAAAAGAAACAATAAGAAATGAAAAAGAAAAAGGAAACATCAAAAAGGAAAGAAAACATAGGAGGAGGAGAAAGAGAAGAAAAAATCTCAAGTTCAAATGTATTAGAATTTATGTACAAACGCTTTATGAAAATTAAAATGTTTAAATGCTCGCGCAGGGTAGCTCATGTGCTTCATTTTCCATGGATAATCAACCCCAGGGAAAAAAGTTCAGAGGGGGGGGCATGGAGAGAGAGAGAGAGAGAGAGAGAGAGAGAGAGAGAGAGAGAAAGAGAGATACATCATAAAGAAAAAGAAAGGAAGGACTTAAAGAGAGAATATATATTTAAAAAGAAGAGTAGAATCATAAATGAAACGGATAAAGAGAAGAGGAAAGGGGGATGACAAACAATCTGGAGATTCAAATGCGTTAAATTTTATTTACAAGCGCTCTATGACAATAAAATTATTTAAGTGATCGTGTGGGGTAGCTCATGTGCCTCACTTTCCGTGGATAATCAACCCCGGGGATAAACAAGTTCAGGGGCGCATGGGGGGAGATAGAGAGAGAGAGAGAGAGAGAGAGAACGAGATAGAGAGTCAGACAGAAACAACAACTAAGAGAAACATATAGACATAAAAAAGAAAAAGAGAGAAATAAGATAAACATGACAAATGAAAATAAAAGGAAGAAGAACAAATGAAGAGGAGAAGTAGAAGAGGAGAGGAGAACGATTGCTTCGTTATTTTGCTGGAGACATCCTCAAATTATTGCTTGAGACATCTTCAAACTATTGCGTATTTCGCTTGAGAACATATTTCGCTTGAGACACCTTCAGATTATTGCTTATTTCGCTTGAGACATCCTCGGACTAATTGTGTTTCGCGTGAGACACCCTCAAACTATTGCTTATTTCGCTGGAGGTATCCTCAAACTATTGCTTGAGACATGTTAAATTTATCGTTATTTCGCTTGACGTATCCTCATCTTATTGCTTATTTCATGTGAGACATCTTCAAACTATTATTTATTTCGCTTGAGACATCTCAGATTATTGCTCATTTCGCTTGACACAACATCGAAGGAATGCTTGGGGTCATCCTGTGATCCTTCTCGGCAATCCCCGAAGGGTTTTCTTGAATTCGCTGGGGGTTGAAGCTCAAGGCTCGAGATCTTCCTCTTCCTTGTTCTCCTCTTTGTCCTCCTCCTCCTCCTCGCCGAGCGACTCCCTCTCCTCCTCCTCGTCCTCCTCCTCCTCTTCCTCTTCTCCTCCTCCGTCCCTCCTCCTCCTCCTCCATCTCCTCCTCCTCCTCCTCCTCTCCTCCTCCCCCTCCTCCTCGTCCTCCGCCTCTCCCGGCCTCGCTGCGAGCATCTGGTTCGCTTGCATGCCTTGCAGTGGGACGGTCTCGGCGTTCTTCTCGCGGAAGCGCTTGTGCGCCTCGGAGATGCAGTAGATGCACTCGTATGGCCCCCGATTGCTCGGGTACTTGTAGTTCTTCTCGGGCTCGGCCTTGACCTTCTGCATCCAGTCTTGCTCGATCGCCCAGTGGATCTCGGACTTCGCCTCGCGAATGGTTGCCTTGAGCTGCGAGTGCTCGTGCGCGTCGGGTTCCTGGAGGAAGCTCGTCGCGTCTGGAGCCATCGGCGCGTAGACGATCTGCTTGAGCCACGCTCGGAGCGTGACGGCCTCGGTCCACTGGCTCGAGAGACAGTCGGCGAACACGAGAGCTTGGCCGTGCTCGGCTTGGATTGAAGTGGATCGTCCAGCTCGCGATGAGCTCGTCGGTCCAAGCTCGAGGCTGGCCCCAGATGTCAATCTGCTCGAAGACCTCGGCGCGCTGCTCGGGGTCGAACTCGAGGAGGGCTTGGCGCCAACCCTTGAGAATCTGGCCGATGTTCTCGCCTGCTCGGAAGACCTCGGCCTCGCCGTCGCTTCGCTCGTAACTGACGTCACGGAGCCACTTGCCGCTCTCGAGGTCCATATCGGAGATCTTGCAGTGCCTCGCGCAGGGCACTAGCAGGATCGAGCGCTTCTTGTTCGACTTGGGGTCCTTGATTGGGTCGAACCAATTCGCGACGCTCGATGTGTTGATCATCGTGAGGCGATGCTTGTCGCCTGCGCTGGAGTACGCTTGCTCTACTTGCTCCTTCTGGTCGCCGTGCTCCTGGTAGAACTTGGTTCTCTCCATCTCCCAAGCTGCCTTCTCTGCCTCGGTCTGCGTCTCGCGGAACTTGCGGCGGAGCTTCTCGAGTCGAGCCTTGTGTCTAGGACCCTCGAGCTCGTTCGCGCGGAGGTGGACCTTCTCCTCGTCCCTGAGCTTGAGCCACA
>CAUYUJ010015140.1:329789-334789 GCA_963575745.1 Prorocentrum cordatum | reverse complement strand
GAAATTTGCGTCGCGCGCGCTTTTGCCCGAATATCGAGCGCAGTGTGACATCAGGCGCGCGCGGGTTCGAATTCGCAATTTCGAAAGGATTTCAATGGACTTCGCAGCCAAATATAATAGTTTTTTTGTCAAAATAAGGTCTTTCAAAGAAAAAAGTGCCATGGGAAAATTGCGTCGCACACGCTTTCGCCTAAATCTCGAGCGCAGTGCGGCATCCGAGCGCCTGGCGGCTCGATTTCGCAAATTCGAAAAGATTTCAATGGAATTCGCAATTAAATTAACATATTTTTCAAAATGAAGTTTTTTTTTTTTCTCTCAAAAACATGGGTATCATTTGCGTGCCGCCGTGTTCCCGTAGAGCTCAGGAGTTGCCGCCGACCACTGCCGATGATAAAAAAACTGCCGACGATAATAAACCTCGAGAAGTTGTGCCGAGGGGTTGTGCTGCAGGGTTGTGCTGCAGGGTTGTGCTGCAGGGTTGTGCTGGAGGGTTGTGCTGGGGGGTTGTGCTGGAGGTATGCGCTGGAGGGTTGTGCTGGAGGGTTGTGCTGGGGGGTGGTGCTGGGGCGGGGGGGGGGGGGGGGGGGGGGGGGGGGGCGCCTGAGAGAGAGACGAGAGAGAGAGAGAGAGAGAGAGAGAGAGAGAGAGAGAGGAGAGAGAGAGAGAGAGGGAGAGAGAGAGAGAGAGAGAGAGAGAGAGAGAGAGAGAGAAGGAACAAACAACATAATGTAATCAGGAATATTATTTAAAAGAGAATAAGAAATATATAACACACTTCGCAGAAAACATAATATTTTAAAAAATCTTGCAATGAAGAAGAAGAGTAATAAGAATACTAATAAGAAGAAGAGAAGCTATATAGAAAGACAGACAGATAGAGGAGGGGGAGGAAAAGCAGGCATTTCAAGTTTCAAATCCATCAGATTTTATTTAGAAGCGCACAAATTTCACGTTCCAGATCTATTATATTTTATGTGCAAACGCTCGTTTTAAAGATATATATATATATATATATATATATAGGAGCTCATGTGCCTCGCTTTCCGTGGATAATCTACCCCAGGGATAAACGAGTTCAGGGGCGCATGGGGAGAGAGAAAGATATAGAGAGAGAAATAAAGAAAACAAAGAGAGAGTTCAGGGAAATACAAAAAATAAATATCGAAAAGGAAAGGGGCACTAAGAAATGAGGAGGAGAAGTAGAAGAGGCGAGGAAAGGAGGAGCAAACAAAAAATCTGAAGATCCAAATGTATTAAAAGTTTAGTTGCAAGCGCTTGATGAAAATTACATTTTTTAGTGCTCGTGTAGGGTAGCTCATGTGCCTCGCTTTCCGCGGATAATCAACCCCAGGGGTGAACAAGTTCAGGAGGGGGGGGGTGGGGGGGGGGGGGGGGGGGAGATGAGAAAAAAACAAAGAAATAAAGAAATCTATGAAGAAATCGAACATATAATTAAGAGAAAGAGAAGAGAAGAGGAATACAAAGGAGCAAAAACATCAAGTTCCAAATCTATTGGATTTTTTTTTTTTTTGAACAAAAAAAAAACAAAAAAAAAAGAAAAGTGCTCGTGCAGGGTAGCTCGCGCGCCCGCTTGCCATGGCAAATCAACGCCAGGGGTGAGCAAGACTAGGGGGGCATGGGGGGGGGGGGGGGGGGGGGGGGGGGGGGGGGGGGGGGGGAGAAATAAAGAACTATGCGAAGAAATGGAAATATAAGTTAAGAAAAAGGAAGGAGAAGAGAAGAGGAAGAAAAAAAGCAACACATCAAGTTCCAAATATCCGATTGAATGTAAGATCGCTTTCTGAAAATTGTTTTTTTTTTGAGTGCTCGCGCGGGGTAGCTCATGCGCCTCACTTCCCATGGATAATCAACCGCAGGGATGGGCAAGTTCAGGCGGGGGGAGGGGAGGGGGATGGACAAAAACATATATATATATATATAGAGAGAGAGAGAGAGAGAGAGAGAGAGAGAGAGAGAGAGAGAGAGAGAGAGAGAGAGAGAAAGAAATAAAGGAAAAAAGAAAGGAAACATGAAAGAAAGCAGCAATCAAACAATGAAATATGATGTATTTCGCTTGGGACATCCTCAAAGTGTTGCTTATCTCGCTGGATGCACTCTTCAAATGATTGCTTGTTTCGCTTAAGACATCCTCGAGGCAGTCTTGAAACACCTTGAGGCATCCTTGAGACATCCTTGAAATGATTGCTTGTTTCGCTTGACGCATCCTTGAACAGTTGTTCATTTGCTAGAGACATCCTTCAGTCTATGCTTGTTTCGCTTGAGACATCCTCGAGTATATGCTTGTTTCGCTTGAGACATATCGACAAGCTTCTCGAATCGCTTGAGACATCCTCGAGTATATGCTTGTTTCGCTTGAGACATCCTCGACAAGGTTATCGACTCGCTTGAGACATCCTCGCAAAATTGCTGGCTTCGCTTGAGACATCCTTGAAACATTGCTCGTTTCGTTTGAGTCTGCCTCCCAAAATTCTTGGTTTCGCTTGAGACATCCTCACATAATTGCTGTTTTCGCTTGAGACATCCTTAAGAAACGTATCGTTTCGCTTGAGACATCCTTCAGTATATGCTTGTTTCGCTTAAGACATCCTCGAGACAGTCTTGACCTTGGGACATCCTTGAGACATCCTTGAAATAATTGCTTGTTTCGCTTGACACATCCTTGAACCGTTGTTCATTTGCTAGAGACATCCTTGAACACATGCTTGTTCTCCTGGGGCTCTCCTGATTTCATCGAGGGTCGAGCCTCGAGGCTGAGGCTCTCGAGATTTTTTCTCTCGCTAAGCATCGCTAGACTGCTGGCCTCGGCTAACCTAGCGTGGCTGGGGCTCGTCGCCCTGGAGCCCCGTGAGCTCGCCCGAGTTGAACCTCTCGGCCCTCCAAGAGGCATGAAGCTCGGCCTCTTGGGCGGGGCCGAGGTGGGTCTCGATCTCCGTCTCGCTCCATGAACTCTCGGGCTTGAGCGTCGTCTCCATCTTGACCTCCGTCTCGACCTGGACGACTGCGTCGAGCTTGTCGGTGCTCGTCTTCCTCTCGATCTGCGCCCTCGACGGCTTCTTCGAGACTGTCGGCTTGGATTCCCTCGAAACTGCCTGCGCTGGCTTCTTGACGACAGTGGGCTTGGACCCCCCCGCGGCCTGCGCTGGCTTCTTGGACGCCGTCACTTGATTGGCCATGCCGCTTCGGGCTTGCTCGTTCTGGGTGCGTTTCTCGCTCGTACTCGACAGTCTTGAGCTCGAGTGAGCTACGGAGAAAGACATCCTCAAAAGCGCGTTCGCCTTGCTTGAGACATCCTCGAAATACCTTAGCTTCGCTGGTGACATGCTCGAATAAATGTTTGCTTCGCTTGGGACATCCCCGGCAGATCTTCTATTTTGCTGGAGACATCATCGAACATATGCTTGTTTCCTTGGAGACCTCGTCCAACAGTTGCTTGAGACATCCTTATACTATTGGCTATTTCGCTTGAGACATCCTGAGGCGATTGTGTATTTCGCTTGAAACATTTTCGAGCTATTTCTTAGTTTGCTTTAAGCACCCTTGAAACGATTATTTGGCCCGCTCGAGACATCCCTGCAAACTTAGTTGTTTCGCTTGAGGCATCCTCGAATAAATGTTTGCATGCTGGCGACATCCTCTGAAAATTTCTTGCTTCGCTCCTGCTCCTCCTCTTGCTCCTCCTCCTCTTCCTCCTTCTCCTCCTCCTCTCCCTCCTCCTCCTCCTCCTCCTCCTGCTCCTCCTCCTCCTCCTCCTCCTGCTCCTCCTTCGCTTAAGGCCATTAGATAATCCTTGGCCCCTTCTCGACATTCTCTTCGTTGTTTTCTCGAAGCACTGTGGGCGTCGGTGTCTAACTTGAGCGCCCCTCGAGGTCCCAATGGCTCTGCTTGCGCCCATGCGACGCGAAGGCTAGCGCCTCGGCGTCTGAGGCGGGCTCGGTCGTCCCAGTGTCGGGGCTGGAAAAAACAACGTGAGCCTCGGATTCCTCTCCGAGGCGCATGCTCTCCTCGGGCAAGAGCTCCTGGCGCTTGACTTCCTCGGGCACGAGCTCCTGGCGATTGCTGTCCTCGTGGTCGGGCACCTCGGGCTCTCGAGAGCTCTCCTCGGGCAGTTGCTCCTGGCGCTTGCTCTCCTCGGGCGCTAGCTCCTGGGGCCTGCTGCCCTCCTCGTCGAGCTCGGCGGTCTCGCTCCCGGCTTCCTTGGGCATCTCGGACTCTCGAAATTTCGGACTCTCGGCCTCGGCCTCGAGCTCGTCGCCGCTGTGCTCGACCTCGGCCTCGTGCTGCTGCGCGTTCTCGGTCGGGTGCTGCTGCGTGTTCTCGGGCGGCCGTGGGGGCCCGAGCTCTTGCCGCAGCCCCTCGAACATGTCTTGGGTGTTCTCAAATGGGAGGCTCTCCTCGGAAAAGATTTCTCGCCAATCTCTCGGGGGAAGAGCAGCGTTCTCGGGGAAGATGTCTCGCCAGCGGCTCTCGTGGCGGTCAGCCATGGATCTCGGCGATCTCGATCGAGACCGTTGGTTCATTGTCGACTTGGAGCAAGTAAGTTATCTTGGAGAGCTCAAAATCTTGAGCCACCAAATGGCTACGGAGCTTGTTGTTCGGTCTCTTGGGATTCTCTTGGTGTCCTCTTGGATTTCTCGGGGTTCTCTCGTTGTCCTTTTTCCGAAGTTCGCCTTGCGTTTTCTTGGCGCTTGTACCTCCTTGCCTGAGACATCCTCGAACAATTGCTTAAGACGTTCTCAAATAATTGCTTATTTCGCTTGAAACATCCTCGAATGCATGCTTGTTTCGCTGCAATGATTGCTCGTTTCGCTGGAGAATTCCTTGAACAGTTGCTTATTTAGCTGGGATATTCCTGGTCCTCCTCTTCCTCCTCCCCCTCCCCCTCCTCCTCCTCTTCCTCCTCCTCCTCCTCCTCCCCCCTCGTGCTCCTGTTCTCCCTTTGGGGTGGCGGCTCTTGGAGAAATTCTTGCCCTCTTGGGGTT
>CAUYUJ010015140.1:244789-327289 GCA_963575745.1 Prorocentrum cordatum | reverse complement strand
CGCTTGAGACATCCTCGAACATTCCTCGCTTTGCTTCAGACATCCTCTTTTTTTCGCTTGAGACATCCTCGGCGAATATCTCGTTTCGCTTGCGATATCCTCGGGCAATTGCTTTCGTCGCTCGAGAGTTCCCCTCCCCCCTCCCCCCTCCGTCCTCGATCGATCCTCGGATCGAGAGTCCAAGATTCTCGAGCCAGGGGTCCGAGATCTTGTGATCTCGGATCAACGATGGCTCGAGGCTCTCGGGGCCTCGATCCGAAGATTTATCGAGGATCGCGCCTCGAAGAGGAGGGGGGCATTGAGACAGAGGGTCGATCCTGGATCGATCCTCCGATCGAGAGTCCAGAGTTCTCGGGCCAGGGATCCGAGATCTTGTGATCTCGGATCAACGATGGCCCGAGGCTCTCGGGGCCTCGATCCGAAGATCGATCGAGGATCAAGCCTCGATGGAGTTACGCTCGATTTTACTCTCGAGAGGGGGCTGACGAAGCCTCTCGGATAACGCCTCTCGAAAAAAAACTCGAGGGAGCTGGGCGCTCATCGCCGCTCGCTCCTCGTTCAGGCCTCGATCAGGCCTCGTGCTGAGCCTGGCTCGGCTCAAGCCTGCGCCTCGGACGTCTTGAGCTCCTGCTTGCGCTTCTTCTCGTCGCACATCTCCTTGTGCTCCTCGATGCTCTTGTAGTAGCTCGGGAACTTCTTCTGGGCGTAGATGTCGAAGAAATTCTTCTCGTGCTCGAGCTTCTTCTGGTACTTGGTGTCCTCGTCCATCTTGGCGCGCCTGATGAAGCACCCGTGTTGATCGAGCTCGTGGCGCTTCTTGGCAAACTCGGCGATTTGCCAGCATCAGGCGACGATCCCCTCGGTCACGAGGATGCGCTCGTTCTCGTAGTTCTCGATGCTGTTTGCCTGGAACTGCTCGAAGTATGGCTTGGCCGCCTCGGGCACGGAGGCGACCGTGTCGAACGCGCGCGCGTCTTCGTCTGGCTCGTCGCTGTCGCTCGGCAAGATGGGCTTGTACTGCTTGTTCACTGGGGGCATGATCTCGTACAGCGCTTGCAGATCTGCGGGCGTCTCGCCGAGCACTCGCCTGGCAATGTCGGTCGCGGGCCCCTTGGGCATCATCTCGACCTGCTCGCCGACCATGGCGTCGTGCGTCTTGGCCTCGTCGAGCAACTCCGCTCGGGAGCTCGGCAAAATCTTGAACAACGTCTCGACGCTCTTGTCTGCGTCGTCGAAGGCGTTGAACGTCTCGCCGCTCCGCTCGATGTGCGTCTTGAAGAAGATCGCGCAGAAGAGCTCGCTTCGGCGCCGATCCTTGCCTCGGAAGATGCCCTCGTACTTGGTCCCCTCGAGGCTTCCATTCTTGAGGGCGCTCGCCAACGCGGCGCCTCGAATATTCTTGTGGTGCAGTGCGGAGCTCCCTCGACACCGCATCCCCGACATTCTCGAAGCGTCGGTTGCCTCGCCGCTGGCTTGGCATTGGCGCATCTCGGCGCACCCCGCCTTCTCGGCGATGTGCGCGAGGCTCTGGTTCTGCAAGTCGGCAAGCTTGCTCTGCTCCTCGAGGAGCTTGGTAACTCCTTGGAGGAGCTTGTTGTTCTGCTCGAGCAGGGCGATGACTTGGCTGTCCTCGGTCATCTGCGGGCTCGAGGGCCTGGGCACCGCCATGGCGAAGCTGAAGCTCGAAAGCTCGGAAGGCTCGAGAACTCGAAAAGCTCGAAACGCTCGAGCCAGAACGGTCGCGGGCGGGGGCAGGAGAATTGTTTTCTTCGTGGAGACATCCTCGGAAACGTGCCGATTCCGCTCGAGACATCCTCGAGCAAATCTCTCGTTTCGCATCAGACATCCTCGACAAATCTCCCGCTTTGCTTGAGAATCCTCGTGTACTTGTTTCGCTTGAGACATCCTCGACGAATCGCTCGTTTCGCTTGAGACATCCTCACATAATCTCTCAATTCGCTTGAGACATCCTCGAGCGATTGCTGTTTTCGCTTGAGACACCCTTAAGAAACGTATCGTTTCGCTTGAGACATCCTTCAGTATATGCTTGTTTCGCTTGAGACATCCTCGGGTATATGCTTGTTTCGCTTGAGACATTCTCGACGAGCTTCTCGGATCGCTCGAGGCGTCCTCGGGTATATGCTTGTTTCGCTTGAGACATACTCGACAAGCTTCTCGAATCGCTTGAAACATCCTCACAGAATTGCTGGTTTCGCTTGAGACATCCTCGAAACATTGCTCGTTTCGTTTGAGTCTGCCTCCCAGAATTCTTGGTATCGCTTGACACATCCTCACAGAATTGCTGTTTTCGCTTGGGACATCCTTAAGAAACGCATCGTTTCGCTTGAGACATCCTTCAGTATATGCTTGTTTCGCTTGAGACATCCTCGAGCATATGCTTGTCTCGCTTGAGACATCCTCGACCAGCTTCTCGAATCGCTTGAGACATCCTCGCAGAATTGTTGGTTTCGCTTGAGACATCCTCGAAACATTGCCCGTTTCGTTTGAGTCTGCCTCCCAAAATTGTTGGTATCGCTTGACACATCCTCACAGAATTTCTGTTTTCGTTTGGGACATCTTTCAGTATATGCTTGTTTCGCTTGAGACATCCTCGGGTATATGCTTGTTTCGCTTGAGACATCCTCGACAAGCTTCTCGAATCGCTTGAGACATCCTCACAGAATTGCTGGTTTCGCTTGAGACATCCTCGAAACATTGCTCGTTTCGTTTGAGTCTGCCTCCCAGAATTCTTGGTATCGCCTGACACATCCTCACATAATTGCTGTTTTCGCTTGGGACATCCTTAAGAAACGTATCGTTTCGCTTGAGACATCCTTCAGTATATGCTTGTTTTGCTTGAGACATCCTCGAGTATATGCTTGTTTCGCTTGAGACATCCTCGACAAGCTTCTCGAATCGCTTGATACATCCTCGAGTATATGCGTGTCTCGCTGGAGACATCCTCGACAAGCTTCTCGAATCGCTTGAGACATCCTCGCAGAATTGCTGGTTTCGCTTGAGGCATCCTTTAAAACATTGCTCGTTTCGTTTGAGCCTGCCTCTCAAAATTCTTGGTTTCGCTTGAGACATCCTCACAGAATTGTTGTTTTCGCTTGAGGCACCCTTACGAAACGTACCGTTTCGCTTGAGACATCCTTCAGTATATGCTTGTTTCGCTTGAGACATCCTCGAATATATGCTTGTTTCGCTTGACATCCTCGACAAGCTTCTCGAATCGCTCGAGACATCCTCGCGTATATGCTTGTTTCGCTTGAGACATCCTCGAGAAGCTTCTCGAATCGCTTGAGACATCCTCACAGAATTACTGGTTTCGCTTGAGACATCCTTGAAACATTGCTCGTTTCGTTTGAGCCTGCCTCCCAAAATTCTTGGTTTCGCTTGAGACATCCTGAAAAAAGTGTGATCGCTTCGCTTGATGTTGCTATTTCAACATAACTTGATCTTGCTATCTCAACATAACGTTCCGAGGTGATAATGAAGTTTGCCCCCCCGCGCCCCGCGCCCCCGACCAAACTCTTATTGGTCGACGATAAAAAACTCTAACGACTTAAGGGAGGGGGGGGGGGGTAACATTATTATCATGGGCATGGGGTTATGATGGTGGTGATGGTGCTGATGATGATTTTGATGATGATGATGCTTATGCTGATGGTGATGATGCTGATGGTGGTGGTGATGATGTTGCTGATGTTGCTGCTGTTGATGATTCTGATGGTGATGATGAGTCATGATGATGCTGATGATGATGGTACTGATGATGATAATGAGGGTTAGCATGATGACGATGGTAATGCTGCTGATGCTGCTGATAATGATGATGATGGTGATGATGATGATGATGACGATGATGATGATGATGATGGTGGTGATGATGATGCTGATGTTGATGGTCATGATGAGGATGCTGATAATGCTGCTTATGCATAATACTAATCATGATGATAATGTGGCGATGTCGATACTGAGGAGATGAGGGTGAGGATGATGACGAGGATGCTGTTGAGTGAGGATGATGATGATGATGGGGCAGTAATATCTTGTCATTGCAAGTCATGAGTCGACGCCCCCAGGCGGGAGTGTCCCGCCGTCGGCGCACCGCGCGATGGCGGGCGCCCGCATGTCCACCCGCCACGCGCCGCCACTACGTCGGGCGGGCCAGGCCCCGCGCGGGCATGCTGGCGTGCCGCGCGGCCGTGCGTCGGGGCCCTTCCTCCCTCCGCTCCTCCGCGCACGGTCGCGATGTCTCCTCTTTGCCGCCTGGCCGCAGGGCGGGATATCAAGCGCCCGGTCATGTCTGCAGCGCCCCACCTGCCTAGTGTGCACTCTGAAGGTGGGGCGGCTGGCCGGGGTGTGGTCCTCTGTCTGCCAGTGTGCGGCTCTGGACCAACCCTGGGGGCGGGGGCGACGCGCGGGGCGTCCGCTCGCCAGAGTGCGTCGGACGCGACCGCGGTCGCGCTTCTTTTCTGGCCCAGTGTGGCCCCTCGTGGGTGTCGTTGTCTAGGGCTTTTCCCTGCGGGTCCTGTGTCCATTGGTTCACCTCGGGCCAGCGCCGCTGGTCCTTGGTGACCAACGCGTTGTTTCTCCACCCTGGCGGAGTCTGTTTCACGGCCCGGAGGGGTCACGGCGTTGCTATCAAGCCCAGAGTGGCCTCTTACGTCGGCCCAGTGTGACCAACGTACCCATAGGGTTCCCCCTCGCGGGTCCAGAGCGACCCTCGTCTGGCGGCCCAGAGTGGCCATTCAGTAGCAGGGCAGCCGATGCCAGCCCGCATGTCTGGCGGCCCTAGAGCGGCCAATCTTCGATCGGGCGGCCGTTGCGGCTTGCCTGACTGTCAGCAGACCCGCGCGTCTCGCTGGGAGGCCCATAGTGGCCAATCGTTGCAAACGTTTCTTTCGCATTCCCAGTGAACAGTCGAGCGCGAGACTCGCAGCGCGCCAGACTCGCAGCGCAAAGGCAGCGAACTCCCGCCGTCGGTCGACGGTTTTTGCTTTGGCTGCCGCAGGTTCGCAGCGGCTCCGAATGTCGGGTGAAGTCAGCGGCTTCTGCTTGCTTGCGATGGCGGAGCAGGCTGCGCAGGCGGCGCTCGTGCCGTTCGAGGCGAAAACAGAAAGGGGCTCCTTGGTGCGCATTGCATCCCGCGCGCGGGTCGCGTACGCAGACACAGTGTTGTCGCAGGCGCGCCAGCGGCTTCGCTACCTGCTGGTTTAGGGGGCGGGCCCCAGGCTGCAGGGGCGAGCGCCGCGGGGCCCGCCCCTAGTAATGCCAGCACCACCTGCCAACGAGAGCTGCTGGTCGCCAGTCCGACTCGGAGCAGTCGGCCCTCGGTTAGTAAGGCTGGAGCAGGGGTGGGCTGAACTGCGCTCCGCCCTGGCCCAATGCGCACCGCGTTTGCCGCGCGACGTCTGCCATGTCATAATGGGCTACGCTGAGCCCCAGATCGTCTCTGCGCCCGTGATGCGCAACCGTCTAATGGACAATCCAAATAGCGGCGATGAAGCGCACTTCCGCCGGGTAAAACTGCGAGTGCGCCCGCCAGCGCGGGTCGCGGGCGCCTGGGGCGGCGCGCGCGACCACAGCGCTTTTAACAAACGCGCGCGCTCGTGCCGTGCGTGTCGCCCCAGTATGGATTTGCGCGCTCCCTCCCGCAACTGGGGGCCGCATGAGGGTCGCTGTGCGGGCTGCTAAGTGCGCCGTGTAGCGATGTCGTCTGACGACGAGGTGCCGTCAACGCAGCCCGCCTCATGTCGCGAGACGTGTCGCATTGGCCCTTTATTGTGTTCTTACTCGCGTGTGCGGGCGGCGGGGGCATCCAGCCCCCCGGCGCGATCGCAGCAGATCGTCGCCACGGAGGCGCACATCTGCCGCAGGGCCCTCAGGCAGCCCCTCGATGGAGCTGACGGCCACGGTGCCGCTTGGGCCGTGCGCACGAAGCGCGAGGATCGACCTGCTGGCCAGCGCCTGCCCGCTCGGTAAGACGCGTGACCCGCGCTCACGGCCATGAGCGGACCAGGTTTCCGCAGGCATCTCGCGTTGCGTTCCCGGCGCCGCCGTTCCCCCCCCGCGTTCGGGGTGCGCGCGTTCGTTTAGCGTCTGCGAAGCGGCGGGCCAGGTATCTGCAGGCACTTCGCTCGTGTTGCTACCGGCGTCGCCGTCTTTCTGTGCGCGTGTTGAGTGCGCTGCGTTGCAGTCGGCCCGCCGCGTGATTCCCGCGTGTGCGAGCAGTGCGACGCTGGTGTTTTCTGGCTGCCTTGTTCGTGGTGGCGGACGGACCGCTGCTGAGCTTTCTGCGCCAAGACCCCGTGTTCGGGGCAGAATGGTCGGACATCGAATACAAGGCTGCGATTGACTGCCTAGGCGCTAATAAGCTGCTGACGCCGGCGCAGCTGGCGAACATTCGGCTAGAAGAGCTGTCAGGCTCGGAGGGCCTGCCGGCGGGCGTGGAAGGCGTGCTCCGCCGCGCGCTGGAGCGCGCCACAACTGCGGGTAAGCAGGTAGCGTACGCGAGCGCGCCCGGCGAGCCCCCCTGGTCTGCGCGCTCGCATCGGGGCGGAGGCCAATGTGGAAATGGCCGCCCCCGTGCACCACGTAGACGTGGGCGCCGAGTTGGCGACGATTACGTTGAACGGCCTCAGCCAGGCGATCTGGCCGAGGCGCGCCCTCGCGTGAGCGCGCCAGCGGCGGTGACAGCGGTCGCTGCCTTGCACAGGAGCGAGAAATCTGATTGGATGGCTGCCGAGGTCGTGCGCGCGAGAAAGAGGGGCTGCGCGAATCCTTTCGTTGACTCTGATTTGCGCGACTTTCTCCCGACCTGGGATGCGAGCGCCCGCGGGGTCGACGACGCAGACGCCAACGGAGTGACGGCTGAGTGCGGCAGTAAAGGTCAGCGCGCGTTGTCGTGGGCCGAGTTTCGCCTCGCCCACGACGCATGGGCGATTGCGGCTGCTGCCACTAAGCAGCTATCTTACGCGCGCTGCTTGGAGCATAAGCGATTTGTGCTCCAGGTCCGCGACGTGCCAGCGCGCGCGTAGCGGCGCGCGCACCCGTTGCCTTTCGCGAGGTGGCCTTGGAAGCTCCGCTCGCGGGCCGCAAGGCGGGGCTTGGGCTCCTGCGCGACAAAATCGTCCGCAAGAGTTGGGCCGAGCGCTCGCGACAGAGCGGCGTCGAGAAGTTCAATATTGAGGAGGCCTCGAAAGGGCTCGACGCGTTGTCCCTGCGGTCTGCCGAGAACGAGTTCGACCGCGCAGCCAAGGTCGCCCGCGCGTGCCGGGGGCGTCGCGCGTCGTGCGTGACAGTTGCTTTTGCAGGCGCAGGGGCAGGCCGCCCAGGCCACGCCCGCGGGCAACGGCCGCGGCAGTGGCCGCGCCGCGCCGAACAAGGGCGCGGCGGAGACGCGCTCTTCGCATTCTGGTGCGTCCTGGCACAGCGGCGGCTGGGGCCGATCTACGTGGAAGACGGGCGCGTGGGGCAGCTCGAAGAGGCCGGCGCCAGACGCGCCGCGCGCGCCGCCCCGGCCCGCGAAATGGGCCAAGAAGTAGGGGAGTGCTTGACGTCCCCGATTCGCGGCGCCCTCGCAATGTTTGCGCGGTCGCGCCGTTCGCGCCGCGGCCGCGCGCGCGGCAGGCGCTGCTGCAGATAACGCAGGCGGTGTCCGTGACCTGCGTGGCTTTCCTGCCTGGCGCAGCGCGCCGGCCTCGCGCTGAGGCATTTTGACGCATTCGCCTGCGGTTACATTTCTACGAAGAGAGGGCCATTCGCGCGCGGCCCGTCCCAAGGCGCGTAGCGTTCCTGCCCGCGCGCAAGGCGCGGCGCGCGGCCTTGCACGCAGGTCTGGTCTCGCCTTATCCGCGGTGGGTGCGCCCGTGGAAGGCGTGCAAGCATCCCGCAGAGGCCAGGGCTTCTCGTGCGAGGCCCTGCTCGGCTTGGGGGTGCGCTACCAATGCTCTCGCGCCCTCGTCCTGCCCACGCGCGTTGGTGGAGTGTGGCGGGTGGCATCGGTTGCCGCCGCAGACGCGCGCATCGGCGGTGTCGCGCCTCTCGTGGAGTCAGCGGCGGCAGAGTTTTGTTGCAAGAGAGGACGCGCAGGGGCTCACGGTTGCGCAGTCTTCGCACTCTTGTATTATGGTGGTGCGGCCACAACGGTCAAGCATCATACCGGCGCCGCCGCCGCCGCCGAAACGACGTTGCACGGCGAAGGGCGCGCCGCCCGCGCCGGCGCCGCCGGCGCGGGGCGGCGCAAAGTGCGCCCTCAAGCGCGACTTCATACGTCAGGCCCAAGGCAGGACATGAGAATTTGAAAAGAAGATCACGTTGGCGACAGACGTCTCAGACGCGGTGCGCTGGATCAGTGAGCGCACGCCCGGCGCGGTCCGGCGAGCGCGCGAAGAAGCCGTTTGGCGCATTGAAACTCGGGCCCGCCAGCTCGAGCAGAGTGGCGCCGTCGAGGCGTGGTACCGCGGCGCAGACGAAGGCGTTCGCGGGGTCGCCTGGCATGTCAACGGGCCGCTGCTTGCAGAGTTGGCGGCCAGCATTGGACACATTGATCGCCAATGCGTGGTGTTCTTTCGTGAGGCGTTCCCACGTGCCGCCGTCGTTTGCCATCGCGCGCCCGTCGCGCGCGAGGGGGCGCCCCTGCTGGGTGAATTACCGGTGTCGGGCATTGGCGCGCCTGCTACATTTCCGCGAGAGAAGTCCACCGAGGTTCTTTTAAAGGGCGCCCGGGCGGCAAACAAGCGCCTGTTCGCGCGTTTACGCTCCGACCCAAACGCGCAAGAGTTGTGGGGCCTCGCGGATAGATATTTCCGGCTATGGAGGATGCGAGCGCCCGAGGGTCTGTCAGACTTCGACTTGGGCAGTATCACTCTGGTGCCCCGGTTCGGGGTAGTACAGGGTGTCAGGAGCGACGGCGCCCGCAAGGCGCGCGCGCGCGCCCGCGCGAAGCGTTGTTTAAAGTTTGTCGTGCGCGCGCACTTCGCGGCAGGTTCGCGCGGTGGACGATTGCTCCATTGCCGGCATCAACACCGCAACGCGTCCGCGTGAGCGTATGCGGCACGAGACAATTGATCACCTATACGTGCTTTACCGACTATTTAATGAAACGGTGGCCGCTGCGTCGCGAGGGCGCAAGGGCCACGCGCGCCCGGGTTGCAGGCATCTGCTGTGCCGCGCTTGTTTAAGCTCGACATCGACGCCGCCTTCCGGAGGCTTCCGCTGCGACCTGAGCATCGGGCTCTGATTAGGGTCATATTCCGTTACAAGGATGAGGTCACGGCGCATGCTCACTGCGCGTGCCCATTCGGGGCAGGCGCGTCGTCCGCTCTCGGCACGCACCGCGTCGCACTTGTCCCCCGCGCAGTTGCAAGCGTTCATAACTGGGAACGCGTTGGCGCCCTCATTTGCGCGATTCTACGCCGTGTACTCCACGCGGCGATCCTTCGTTACGTGGACGATATGTTCGGCGCCGAAAGGTGGGCCGAGGCGCGGGGTGTCACGCGTGCCGGCCGATCGGTCGCCGTCGCGCGCCGCGCGGCAGGTCGAACACCTGCTGGATTGCATCGCGCGCGTCGTAAGATGCTTATTTGGCCGGTCCGCGCTGGCAGACGAGAAGATTTCCTGTGCTGTCCCGCTCGGTATCCTGGGACTTCGCGTCGACCTCTCATCGGAGGGGATGTCGTGCGTTCCGCTGCCCGACAAGATCGCTAAGTGGACAGCGCGTATCACGTTGGCACTCGATTCGGGCATCTTCCGCGCAGGCGTGGACCCAGTTTGCGGCCCGCCACGCAGCGTCGTGGCGCGCGCGGCCAGGTGACGCGAGCAAGCTCGCGGGCGCACTAGCCTGGGCATCCGGTAACATGTTCAACCGCGCGGGGCGCGCCATGCTCAGGTGTGTTTTTTTGTACCGTGCGCCGGCAGCGCACCCATTTGCCACGCCCACGTTGCGGCAGGCCGATCTACGCCCAGGCACATCGCGGCTCTCCCGACATGCCGCAAGCGCTACGGCTAGTGCTGCGGTGGCGGTTGATCGTGCTGGGCGGCGAGCTGGCACAGTCACGAAGGTGGTGCGACGAAGCGGCGGGCCCCGTGGCCCATCTGTTCTGCGACGCAGCCAGCCGGCCGCCCATGGCGGCCGCCGTATTGTTCGTTGACAACAAATGCTACTGGACGTGCATGCCACCTGCCGCCCGGCACGGCTGCGCAGGTCAGCGTCAGTTTTGGTCGCGACGCGCGCGCACGCGTGCGCCAGGATCTTGAAGGCGTTCCAGCCCAGGGAAGATAATCAAATCATGGGCTTGGAAATGCTGAGCATTGCCCTGGGCTTGTGCTCGTTTGAACACCTGCTCCGCCGTCGGCGCGTCGTAATCTGGTCTGACAACACAGGCGCGCAGGCCGCCGCCGGAAGCGGCGCCGCGCGCGCGTTCGATCACGCTTGTCTCGCACACGGCCTCTGGGTCAAGATTGCGCAATTGCGGTTCTAGCACGTGTGGAGCGGGTGCCGACAGACGAAAATGTCGCAGATGATCCGTCCAGGGGTGAGTTCGGGCTGCTGCCGCAGCTCGGTGCAGTGCGAATTGATCCGCACCTGGGCGAGGCGTTCTGCACGCCAGCGTCATGGACGTCGATGCTCATCCCGACAAGGTGAGCCAGCGCTCGCAGCACGGCTACGCTGCGAGGCAGCCGAAACTCGGCGCCAGCTATCGGGTATCTCGCGGCGCGCGCCACGGTTGACGCGCGCCACTCAGCAGGGGCTCACACCGCAAGGTCCACGCGACCTAGCCTGTATCATTATGTCTCACGACGATTTCGCCGCTCAGCTGAGCAATGTTCTGCCCAGAGCGTCGCGTGCTGATATCGACGTGGTTTGCTCTTGCCTGCGGTTTAACGGGATGACGCGCTGGCAGCACCTCGAGGGTGCGCTGTTCGATGATTTTCCGGGTCGTGAACGCCTTTCTGTCACCGCAGCGACAGCAGTGCGAGAGCTGCTGGCACGCCCGCAAGGTGGCGTGCATCGCGGGCGCGCGGGTCGTGCGCGCGCGCCGCGCGTATTCTTAAGGACGATGGGCGAACGCCAGGCCCAGCGGTGGCGAGGCGGCGCGGGCGCGCCCGTCGAGTCAAGGCTCTGCGAGCTCGGCTTCTTCATCGTCCTCTTCCTCGAGTGTGCGGTTATGGGCGCCCCGCGCGGTCCGTCGCAGACCGCTTTTCTCCGCGCGTTGCACGCGCGCGACGTCTTCGCGCGCGGCCGCGCGCGCAGGGCATCCCAGGGCCGGCGCCGCCACCGGGGCCTCCACCCGCGATGCTTACGGCCCGTCGGCGGCGCAGCCGCAGCTCGGCAGCGGACCCAGTGGCAGCGGTGCGCCGTGCGCTACGTGCGGCAACGGAAGGTTTCGAGCGTCAGATGGGCGATCCGCCTTGCGAGATCGCGAAGGCTGCCGCAGCCGTCGCGTCGCCCGAGGCGGGGCGGGCGTGGGCCCAGGTTGCCCGTAACAGCGCCCTGCTCGGTTCGTGCCCACGGTCACTGCCGCAGGTTCGCAGCGGCTTCGAATGTTGGGTGAAGTTCGCGCGCGACGTTTTGCAGCGCAAAGGCAGCGAACTCCCGCCGTCGGTCGACGGTCTTTTGCTCTGGTCTACGACGTTCAGGTGTCGCGCGACGTTTTGCAATTACCTTTCGCATTTGAAGAAGGCATGCCACGTCGCGCGCGTGGCAGACGCAGCGTTCACGCACGCGCCGCTGGCCGGCGCCAAGCTGGCTATCGAGAAGCGTTCGGGTTGGTCGGCGCGACCCCGCATGGCGGTCCGGATGCACGTGCTGGAACAGCTACTGGAACGCCCGGGCGCGTTACCAGAGGGATCCGGGCTGGGTCTCCTCTTCGTGACCGCGTGCGCGTTTCTACTTCGCCTCCCGTCGGAAGCGCTGGTCATCCAAAGGGCCGCCTCGCTTGACGACGCGTCGCGTTTGCGCGCGGGCCTTTTCATCGGCGAAGAGGCGGCCGTCTTGTCGCTCGCCAGACGGAAGAACCGGGAAAGACGGACAACTATTGTGCGCAATTGCTGGTGTCAGCGCTCGCGCGCCGCGTGCCCCGTACACGCTCTCGGCGCGTGGTTCAACTCGCAGTCCGTTGGAGAGGCCCCGTGGGCGGGCTGGTGCGCCACGGGTGTGCGTAACGCGCTGCGGTCGGCACTGCGTCACGCGGGAGTAGTTAACGCCGACGCCTGCGGCGCCCACTCGTTCCGTCGGGGCCACGCCCAAGACACTGTGGAGTTCGGCGGCCGAGTCACCGACATCCTGAAGGCAGGTGACTGGCAGATGCCAGCTTGGATGCGCTATCTTGACGTTGAGAAGATGGAGCGCCAGGCCGTCGCCGAGGCGCATTTCGGCGTGTCGTCCAGTGACGACGAGGGTGGGGATTCGGAAAACCCCGGCGTCCAGCGACGTCATTCCACGCTTGGTCGGTGCAAGTAACGTCGCGCCTGGCCCCTTCGCACGCTCGTTCGCCCTCGTTCGGTCCATCGGTCGCTCTCTCGCGGGCCACGCGTCTGCGGCCGTCTCTCTGCCTGGCATTGGGTGGCAGCGTGCCTGCGGGTGCCGCAGGCCCGCTGTGTGGGGCAGCGCTCGGCCTCAGCCCCTGGGTCCGTGGCAGTGGGTATGGTGCCCATGTGCTTCGGCTTGCGCCCTGGCGCGCCAGCCGCCTGTGTCGTTTGACGCGGTGGGCTGGCGTGTCGGCTGTTGGCGCACGGCCGCGGCCTCACCCAACGTTGTTTGGGTGCCGTATTCCCCCCTCTGGGTGGCATCGCGGTCGAACGTCGCCGCGAAGGAGACTTATGATGATGATGCTGCTGATGATGATTAGGATGATGTGGATGTTGATGATGAAGATGAGGAGCATGATGACGATGATGATGAGGAGGGTGAGGATTTTACTGCTGCTGATGATGTTCCTGATGACGCGAAGGAGGCGGATGATGAGGAGGACGATGTGGGAGGGATCAGGTGAGCAGGTGGATGAGAAGGAGGAGGAGGAGGAATATGTGGACGTCGTTCATCTCTTGAGCAGTGACTTCGGAAACTGCACGAGGTCAATCAGTGCGACGCCACGTACGAGAAGTCAGGAAGAGGTACTATACGATAGCACACGCGGACAATCAAGGGCGACGTGCTATACGAGAACACGCACGGGAGAAATGTGCTATACGGGAACACTGTGCGCGTACATATCAGCATATCGAAGACGCCTACGGCGAATCACCGCCGCCCCCTGCCTTCTAGAATCGCCCATGTGGCCGAGCGTTGTGGCAAGAGCTCTTCCACTCTATCGGACCATGTGTTCCCCCAGCTGTTGTGGAAACTCTTCGGGGAACACGTGGGGGAGGATGGCGGGGAAGATCAGGAGGAGGCGGAGGAGGGGGTGGAGGAGGAGGAGGAGGAGGAGGAGGAGGAGGAGGAGGAGGAGGAGGAGGAGGAGGAGGAGGAGGAGGAGGAGGAGGAGGAGGAGGAGGAGGAGGAGGAAAAGGAGGAGGAGGAGGAGGAGGAGGAGCAGAAGGAGGAGGAAAAGGGCGCATCTTGGGAGCCTCTGGGGACACACTGGGAGCCTCCTGGGAGCTTCCTGGGAGCCTCTGGGAGGCATCTTGGGGAGGCCAGGGGCTTTTCGGGGGCCTCTTTGGCCATCTTGGTGGGTTCCTAGCCCGTCTGACCCCGTCGGAAACCGTCTTGGGGGCCACTCTGGGCCGGGGGCCCTCTTGGGGTGCTCCAGGGCCGTCTTGGAGGCCAGCTTGGGCGTCTTGGAGGTCTCTTGGGCCGTCTCGGGGCCCTCTTGGGCCCGTCTTGGAGGCCTCTTGGGCTGCTCTGGGGCCATCCTGGAGGCCTCTTGGGCGATTTCGGGGCGATCTTTGGTGACTCTTGGGCGCCGTCTTGGGGGCCTCTTGGGCAGTCCTGAGGCCATCTTGGAGGCCTCTTGGGCGCTCTGGGGGCGATCTTGGGGGGCTCTTGGGCCGGTTTGGGTCGTCGGAAGGCCGACAAATAGCAAATACAAACATCGCTCAAACACCTAAGGAAGATCAGTGATTCTAGCATCTTCGGGCTTTCCTGGAGGACCTCTCGGAGGCCTCTTGGCCGTCTTGGAGGCCTCTTGGACACCTCTTTGGCCGTCTTGGAGGCTTCTTGGGCGTATCTGGAAGTATCTTGGACCCTCTCAGGCCGTCTTGGAGGCCATCTTGGCCATCTTGGAGGCATCATGGAGGCCTGCTTGGGCCATCTTGGATCCATCTGGAGCCGGAAACCCTTTAACCACCTTTGGGCACTTTTCCGGGTGGCCGGCGGGACGGGCCGAAGCCCCCAGGGGGAGTTCTAAAAGGTTCTAAAAGAACCAAGACCGAAAGGGTCCAGCACGCTGGGCACCCCTGTGGCAAGCCAACAGGGGGCGGCGGATCTGGTGGCTTTCGGCCCACTCCGCCACCGTGCATGGGTTGTGAGTTCGGGCCCTCCTTGGGCCCGAACAAGTTATGCGGGAAGGCGCGCCCAGCCCAAGAAGGTTTGAGAGCGAGGGTTCCGGGCCCCTTTAAAGACTTCTCAGGAGTGAGGATTAAGGCTTAGAGAATTGGGCCCAGGACCTGAGGACACGCCAACTGCTGGGCCACGAACAGGTGCCATGCCATCGTGCGGCGCTGGGCTGCGAGGAGGCGCTGGGCCACGAAGAGGTGCTTGACTACGAGAAGGCCCTAAGCCACGATAGCACGATGAGCACGCTGGGCCACCAGAGCATGCTAGGCCACCAGAACACGCTGGGCCACGAGGGTACACTGAGCCACGCAATGTGAGCACTGGGATGAACTTTTGGATATCGAGGCTGACGAAGAACGCAGGCGTAACAGTGCACCCCGGAAGATCCGCACACCCAAAGAGCCCATCGCCATTGGTGACATTGCGGAGGGCAGGTACGGCAAGGAACCTTTCGACTGCATCGTACTGGATCTGAGCGAGCAGACCAGGAAAGTGCGCTGGACAGACGGCTCCGAGAACAACGCTCCCCGCTAATTCATACGCAGAGAACCGCAAGGTGAGATCCGAGAACCACCAGAAGAGCTACAACGGCGAGACCAGCCTGTCAGAAGCCGGAGAAGTGGACGAGGGCCGAACAGAAGTACAGAGCGGGGCCAGGGGCTCATTCCTTGCTCCTCGCGATGATTACTCTTCGCACTCTGTGCTTCGACCTGCTCCGTTTTTCCACCTAGGCCCAGGTAGGCCTCCTCCCTGGCTTTCTTAGCCTTTGTTGTCAGGGGTTCGGGTCGCCCTGCTCCCAGCAGGTCGAAGTACGCTGCAGTAAGGGCCGCCGCGTTGCTCGCGGCCACCGCCTTTGCATCGTCGCGGCGGCGATGCCGCTCCAACTTTCCTCATCATCCGTGAGTGAGATAGTTGGTCCGTGGCCTCCTCCCCCCAGGAAACGACCTTCGCTGGCGTGCGTGGGGTCCCCGAGCGGCGCGCGTGGGCCCGCGGGGCATGCGTCGCGGTTCCAGAGTGGGTGATGGCCGATGCCGGCGCGCAGCAGCAGAAGGATGTGGAGGGATTGGCGACAAGGGCCGTGGCTGTATGACCAGGGCCCCGTTGTCGATTATTGGAATCACAGGAAGCGCCAAAGGCATTTCCATGGTTCCCAGGACAAGCAAACACCCTCATAGCCGAGGTTTGTTCGGCTGTCAGGGTTCAGGCCTCTACGGCAGGACCTGGGGCAGACGAGGTCGGGGGATCGCAGCACATCGCCATTGCATCGGTTATGCGGTGCGACCCTTGGACCCCTTCGGTTCGAGCCGCATGCGCGTGCCTTCCGTCGGGGGCTCGCAAAGATGGCGCGGAGCAGTGGGGCGAGAAGGGGGCGGGTGTGGGGGTGGGGTGCAGAAGGGAGGGAAAAGGAGAGGGGGAGGGGGTGAAGCAGAGGAAGAGCGAGGAAGGAGGAGGGGAAGGGCGGGCGAGAGGGGTTGAAGGAGAGGGGGGGTGGGGGTGGGGAGTGACCTGCCCGCGGCGGGCCTGGCCCAGGAACGGGCTCGGTCGAGGCGGCGGCTCCTGGGTTCCCTCTTCCCGGCGAGGGGCGCCAGTGTCCGCGCTTCCCGCTTGCCCCTCGCTGGCCCCCCTTTGCCTTTGTTGCCCTCGTGGTTTCGTGATCGTCCTCGTTGTGCTCATCCTCCTGCTCCGTCCGGTGTCGCTGCTGCTGCTGCTGCTCCTCCTCCTCCTCCTCCGCCTGCCGCCTCCTCCCTCCTTGCCTCCCCTCCTTCCTCATCCCGTTGGTTACTCTTTCCCTCCTTCTCCTTCTTGTCCTCGTCCTCTCCCTCCTCCTGCTCCTCTTCTTTCTTCTCCTTTCCTCCCTCTTCTCCCCCTTTCCCCCCCGTCCTCGTCGTTGTCGTCATCCTCCCTGTCTCTCCTCCTTTTTTTCGTCGTCGTCCCCGTTGCTCTCCTCCTCCTCCTCCTCCTCCTCCTCCGCCTCCTTCTCTCCTCCTTCCTGCTGCTGGTGCTTCTCCTCCTCTTCCTCCTCCTCCTTGCTCCTCAGTCATTCTCGTCTTCCTCGTGCTCGAAGTCATCCATTTCTTTCCTGTCTTCCCCGCTTTCCCAAACTCCGACACGTCCTCGGTCGCGTGACTAGAGAGGATGCCTGCACGCGTGCGCCGCATTGGGCTGGACAGGGAGGCCCCCCCCCCCACGAGGTGACGTAGGGCTGCGGAAGTGGGCGCGCTGGCGAGCCCGTCCGTGTGTGGTGCAGCGTAGCTGAAGATCTACATGGGGTGAGAGCTCTTTGGCCGTCCGCGGCCGCTTCCTCCTCCCTTCTTGCCCCTCCTTGACTTTCGCCGTAAGTGTTTCAAGTCTGGCAACAGCGGGGGGCGGGACAAGGAAGTGTTTGGCAACGCGTCCGAGGCCCCCTTCCAAGAGCGGTGCACCCCCAAAACAGTCTTGAAACGCGAGGACCGTCAGACCCACCGCATAAGCATATCCCCCCCCATTCTTGTGATATGCAGGGTAGCTGCGGACGCGTCCCGCCGCTAGCCCGACCGCTTGTCGGATCCAATTCGTCGCAAACTAAAACGGTGTGGCGCAGCGGAGGCAATGTCTTTTCGATCTGGGATCCCAGAGCCACAATGACGATCGTTCTCCTGCGGCCGCCGCCGCTCTTTCGGCTGTGGCTCCCGCCGCCGATGCCGTGCACGCCTGCATCTCGAGTCGCTGCCACCGCCAGCTGCCGCTGCTGCCGTCCCTCCAAGGATGGCGTCAACCCCTATCTGTACTTCAACTGGATCGTTGGAGGCGTGGAGATGACGCAGGACGTTGCGAGCACCTTGCTTGGGAGGGTGAATATGAATATGGGACGGCGCGGGCACCGCCAGGGACGTCTACCATCCGATGCGATGCGATTCGATCCGCCTGCCGGGGTCGCGGTTTCGATTCGATTCGATTCGCCCGCATTAGCAGGGCCGGCTGGAGCAGGGCGCGGCGATCCGATTTCGACTCTGATTCGGGACGATTCGTTGGCCATCCGACCCGTATCTGACCCGATCCGATTTTGCGATTCTATCCAGCTCAGGCTTGACAGTCGAGGTAAGGCGCGAGGGACAGTCTCGGCCGAAGGGAGAGAGTCTGACAGCGCTAGAGGTCCTTGGAGACAGCCAGAGGTCCCCAGAAGCGTCCCTCTGGAGGCCCACGGGTCCAGAATGGCGGCCAGGAGCGTCAAAAGACCTCGATCCTCGAACCTCAGCCGTCGAATCCCAATCGCCCTTCGCTCTTTCCTTCCTCCTCCCTCCTCCCTCCTCCTGGATGTGATCCTTCCTCCCGTCTCCCTCCTTCTCACTCCTCCTGGATGGGTTCCTTCCTCCCTCCTTCCTCCTTCCTCCTCCCGCCTCCCTCCTCCATCCTTTCTGCCTTCCTTCCTTCCTTCCTTTCTTTGTTCCTTCCTCGGATACAGTAGAGCCCTTCCTTCCTTCCTTCCTTCCTTCCTTCCTCCTCCCTTGGATGCAGCAGAGCCCCTGAGAAGAAGCCCGCGGTCGCCGACAGTGGAGGGGTGGACGCCCACTGCCAGACGTCGGGGCCATCTGGCCTCTGGCCCCTCGCGTGCCCTGCGCGGCGCTCGCGCAGCCCCGAAGCCGAGCTCCAGGATCCGACCCTGCTGGCCAGGGGCGGTTATACGAAGCCTGCTGCGTGCCGCTGGGCGCTCTCCTCGATGCGCGCGGCCCTTCTCCGGCGGCCCGCGCGAGGTGCAGGAGGTAGGCCAGCTGCGTGCGCCGAGTCGCTAACCACCCGGAGGTGGACAGACCTTCTGTTCTGACACATGGAGTAGCGGATGGGCCGTTTCCGGTTCGCGAGAGGGCGTCGCGGCCGTCCTTTTGCGGGTCCAGGTCCGTCGGTTTGGGTTCCAGGCCGTTTTCATTGAAGGGAGGTTTACTAAAGGGAGGTCTGTCCACCGCCGACCACCCTGTTGCTGCCCCCCCCACTTCGTCCGACCCGACGAGCGCGTGGCCCCTCGGCCCTCGCGTTGACGGTGCGCAGGGTGGGGGATGGCGGGGGGGCGGTGGCCCTCCAAGAGGGCAGGGGGCTTCTCAGGGTCCCCACCTGGCCACTACTGCTACTACTACTACTACTACTACTACTACTACTACTACTACTACTACTACTACTACTACTACTACTACTACTACTACTACTACTACTACTACTACTACGACTACTACGACGACGACGACGACGACGACTACTACTACTACTACTCCTGCTGCTGCTGCTACTGCTGCTGCTACTACTACTACTACTGCTGCTGCTGCTGCTACTACTACTACTCTTACTACTACTACTACTACTCTCACTACTACTACTACTACTACTACTACTACTACTACTACTACTACTACTACTACTCTTACTACTGCTACTACTACTAATGCTAATACTTCTACTACCACGCTACTACTACACCTACTACTACTACTATACTACTACTACTACCACTACTACTACTACTACTACTACTACTACTACTACTACTGCTACTACTACTACTACTACTACCACTACTACTACTTCTACTACTGCTACTACTTCTATTTCTACTCTTTCTACTACTACTGCTACTACTACTACTGCTACTGCTACTGCTACTCTTACTACTACGACTGTTACGACTACTATTGGTCCTACTTTTATTGTTATCACTACTACTACTACTACTCTTACTACGACTACTGCCACTACTACTACTACTATTACTACTACTACGACTACTACTACTACTACTACTACTACTGATACTGCTGCTAGTACTATTACTGCTATTACTATTGCTACTACTATCACCACTACCACCACTACTACTACTACTACTACTACTACTACTACTACTACTACTACTACTACTACTACTACTACTACTACTGCTACTACTGCTACTACTACTACTACTACTACCACTACTACTACTACTACTACTGCTACTACTACTACTACTACTACTACTACTACTACTACTATTACTACCACTACCACTAGGACTATTACGACATTGCGACGACTACTACGACGACTACTACGATCACTCGTAGATTTTAGTTTTTTGACCGGTTTGAAGATTCTGCTGTCGCCATTGACGTTTGGTCGCCCGCGTTGCAAACATTCTTGGGAGTATTGGGATGGAGCGCGCCTACCGTTCGAAAGGGCGAAATGTCGCTTTCGCTTTGGCGCCGCGCTCACTTGTCCGGAGGATGGAATTCCCACCCAGGCGCAGCGCACATTTTTCAGTCGCCAATCCGTCGACGCGCGAGCGGAGGAACATGTCGTTCTCGCATGGGTGCCATGCATATTTTGCCTGAGAGTGGCGCTCCCGCCATGGCTTGGCGCATATTTTCATTTGTCACTCGCCAAGTTTTGGGGCTCCGCGAGAGATGGTGACTTGTCGCTTCGTCCGACCTCCGTGAAAGTGGGTTACATTTCGGGCTCGGCGCATGTTTCGTTCGCCGATTTGCATGAAAGCGGCAGCGGCAGGGGCCGCGCGAAAGCAGGCGAGATGCTTTCCTCGCCCAAGAGCCGCGAAGTTTGCGTGCGAACATGGCAGCGCTGTTTCGGCGCGGAGCACGTTCCGTCTTCGCCGTGCTCATCGGAAGTTTTGCCTCTCCGGCCCCTGCGCGGCCTGCGTAATTTTCCTCCCGCCAAGTCGTCGGAAACGGGACCGCGCGCGAGCGCCGTCCACTCGTTAGGTGGGAGTGCGTTCCAATCAAACCAAGGTTTGCCACAATTGGCTGGCATGTTCTGGGAGGGAGGGTGGGAATGTGCTGGGCCCGCCGACTCATTCAACTTGACCGAATTGACCGTACGGCAATGGGAAACACTTCGTGGATCCCCCCCGCCCTTCGAAACTCACAGTTGGTACGCGCGGGGAAGATTGCGGTCGAAGTGCAACTCATCCAACTTACCGCCAACATTGATCATTGGGGGGGCCGGCATTGACAGATGAATGTGGCATGAGTGTTGGCTAATTTCTTCCGAGTCTTGTGCCACACCTTCGCTCCCCGTCCTCCCGCCTTTCTTCCGACCTTGTTGCGAAGACAACGCGCTTCTCCCTCTCCCCTTATTCTCTCCGCGCCGCCGCTCGAAGAACAAACAAGAACATGATGATCAACTTTCGGAGGCCCGCGCAGGATTCTTGGATCGCCGCTGGAATCCCCCTCCCTGGGCGCGCGTGGCGCGCGGGCGCCACAGGTGCCGGCAGGGGCCCCCAGCGCCGATCCAAGACGTCCGCGCGGACTTCCGACAGTTTATGCTGAGGCAGTGTTTTGTGATTCGAACCGCGTCGGTCGGCCATCCTGCTGCTGCCTGGCGCTCAAGCAGGATGGAAAGATGGGCCTCTCCCCCCTCAGCTGTCAGCGGCATCGACAGCGGCAGGATGATCGAATCGGCTGGCCTGCTCTTCCGCTCCCCCCCGTTCCGAAGCACGTGGCTTATCTTTGTGTTCGTCGCCGCCGCGGCGCCACCGCCTTGCCACGCGTAGGGCCGTGCCGCGAGGCGAACAGGCGCAGTGTCCTGTTTCTGTTTTTGTAGTGTCAGACATGGGGTGTCCGGATTATTTCCATACGGGGTCCCCAGAAGCCCCGACCCTTTCCCCTGGACGGGCTTCTCATCGGAAGTCGTTCTCTGACGGTCCTGGGGCTTGGCGACGGCGCTCAGAGGCCGAAAACGGCCAAACAGTTTCCCGTCCTATTTTTTCACGACGTGAGCATGGCTGGAGCCGACATTGGGCCGTAAGCTTCCCGCGAAAGGTGGCGCGCAAGCGCCTTCGTTTCCAATGTAGCGTGCCGCGCTGGCGGCCCGCGCAAGCCATCACGCGCGGTCGCTGTGCCATCTTGCGAGAGGCCCTCGACGCTGCCGAGGGAGGGAGAAGGGTGAGGAGGAAGAGAAGGAGGTGGAGGAGGACTGGGGAAGGTGGAGGAGGAGGTGGAGGAGGAGTGGAGGAGGAGGTGGAGGAGGACTGGGGAAGGAGGTACCCCCCTCAACCTCGGTCTGCCGCTGTCGCCTCGGCACCGCCGGCCCCCGTCCGAGGAGTCCAGCCCCCTCTACGACTGCTCGCCCTCGACGCGCTTGCTCCACGACCGCGTGTACAGGAGCCTGCCCGTTTCCAGACCGTGCTGATTCTCAATATCGTTTGACCGATCCCCCCTCCCTGCCCCCCCCATCCCCAGATCTTCGTGGGTCCTGGAAACGACAGGGCCGTTTTTTCACCGGTTCCGTTTCGCAGTTTTTTTGGCGGCTCCGTCGCGGCTCTCTAAGCCCCAGATCGCCTCGAGTTATGAACAAAATCACGAAGGCAGGCTTCTCCTCATTTTCGGCGGGCCTCGGGACCGTCCAAGGAACTCATGATGCGAAAGTTGTCTCGGGGAATGGGTCGAGACCTCTCGGGGCCGCACCAGGATCCGCGTTCCTGTGCGAATTTCGGCGCAGGGTCGGAAAAAGCGTCCCTTACCTCTCAGTGCCGCCTGCGATGCGCTTCGATTCGCCGGCTGGGGCTGCGACTCCGATCCGATCCGATTCGGGTAGATTCGCTGGCATCGGCCAGGCCCAGCAGAGGCCGGGCGCGGCGATCTGAGTTCGATTTGATTCGGGACGCTTCGACCACCATCAGCCTTTTTTTGCGATCCGACCAGATCTGGCAAGCTCAGGCCTACCTCTCTGCACTGAACGGACAGTCTTTTACGGAATCGAATTCTATACACCGACGCATTTTCCGGCCCTGCATTGAAATTTCATTGGAGAGCGGCCGCGATCCTGGTGTATACGGGACCCTGGTGTATACATTTTTCGTAGTTTCCCCGGGACATCGGGGAAAAAAGTATACACCAGACCACCCCAGCGTTGTCACCGACCCTCAAAAAGTTCTGGGATTGAAGAACAGCTCACCACTGGTAATGTATATGTTCCAGTTTCCGATGTTTGGAAGGCAGATCTGCCTTAAAAGAATGGTTCACTCCGTATGAGCGGTGTTCTGAAGGTAGAGCTGCAAACAAAAATGATATACTCAGTGTGAGCGCTTTTTGAAGGCAAATCTGCCTTTCAAAACAGTTGCCTACTCTGTAAGAAGAACGTATTTTGAAGAAGGCAGATCTGCCTTCAAGAATATAGCCTACTCTGCAATGACGTTGTTCTGAAATAGATCTGTCCTCAAAAGGCCGTTTTTCCTCAGTAGGTCAGTCTTGCCTCCTTACCCATCCTGCGCCTCTGCGATGTGTTCGCATCCTTTCTGTTCCGTCTCCACGTCCGATCGGACAGTGATATGGATCTCTTGGTCTGCCAACGGATCATGACTAGCGAAGCAGGGGCCGTCGATTATCGCAGCCCACGGGATCAGCTTACTCCAAGTCGCTCGACTGTCGTGTGGGGTGCCGCTGCGTTTGCCATAGTTCCAAGTGGATGCTCAGTGGGGGTTTGCCTGTGTGTGTGTACCTGAAGACTAGGTGTCCACCACCCCGCAATACCTTGGAGGAGGGCTGTCAGGGGCTGGCAAGGACCTCTTCGCGGCCCCACCCGACGGGTGTGCCACCATGCGTCGCCCTATCCCCTCCCCTCCTCCCGGATGGGGACATCCGCTTCCACCCCACCGTACAGACCCCCCGCATTTTCTGCGATCGATGCGGGAAGGGTCCACTCGATCTCCAGTAAGAGACTGGAGGCACGTGGGTGGACGCCACGATCAGGAAAGCCGTAGCTGCCAGCCGGTTGGAATGCTACAGGAATGGACGAGACTGCAGATGGCGCTGCAACCCCTGCTGGGGACGGCCAGAGGACTGCCCGCGCCGGCAGACGATACAATAGCGGCGCACTTGGATGGCCTCGAGAGCACAAGGCCCACTGCGCCGCGTTGTCCTCCCGGTCCCCTCCCCGGCCGTCCCGCCGTCGAGTGCACCAATGCTGGCACCCCTCTGTCTGCTCTGCTCTTGGTGCCGGAGGGCCCCCACAAGCCCGCCCACACCCACACCACCATTCCCACACCCCGCACCACTGACGACAGGTTTGGCCGACACCTCGGCAGTGGCCAGTGGAAGTGCCAGTGCGATCGCTGCCCCGACGACGCCCCCCTGAGGCTATGGCCATGCGGGGAGGCACCACTGGATGCCTCCTTCCGCCCTGGGGAGGAGGTCCTGGCCGACGCCGCGCGCGGCCATCCACGACCGTTCACAGCTGTTCGCCAACATGCTCTGGAGCGCTACCTGGTTCTCCTCCCACTGCGAAAGAGAAAACGCCACCACAGGCCGCTCCAGCGCCTGCCACCCTGGCGCGTCCTTCTGACCGTGTCCGCTCCCCACCCAAGGACAGTCACCAGCAACCATCACCCAGCGCACCCGGCGACGAGGAAGATCCGTTCGGGATCATTCCCCCAGGGGACTGGCAGCATCGGATCTGGGGGTGCGGGCCCACGAGCTGCAGCCCCCGAACAAGTTTCTCAGCCGCCCGCCGCCTGGCTTGACCCAGCGCCCCCGCCCGCGCGGAGGCGACGCCCGCAGAATCATGGCCCAGCCCGCCGCCGGCCCCCTGGCAGCCCTGGGAGCCCAAGCTCAACACCTGCTGGCAGGCCGCCCAGGCACAGGGCGCACCGGCGCGCCTTAACCAACAGTTTTCCTGGCAGCCGAACGCTGTCCCCACGGGAGCGCCAGTCCAGCCACGACAGTGGCACTCCTCGCCGCTCTCCCACACCCCCACCACACCATCGCCCCAGCTCGTCGCCAGATCACCACCGCCCAGGCAGCCGCAGTCTCGCAACGCCCACGACGCCCTGGCCCAGCCGTTCCACCTCAGCTGAAAGGAAAGGCAGCGAGGCGCGGGACAGGCCGCCGACTCCGACCCCTCCGCCCCCTGCCAGTCTCCTGGACGACCTCTCCGAAGTCGACCCACCAGCCAGCCCGCCCATCAAGCTAAGGGAGATTGCTGCGCTGGAAGCCGCCGGGCACGTCGACCCAGCGCACAGCTGGGAGGGCGGGCGGACGACACCATCGCCCACAGCATGGTCGCCTACGCCCGCTCCTGGTCCGTCCAGGTTGATGATTTTTGGAAGAGCTGGGCGCTCGAGCATCGGGCTTCTTCCCTCCGCAGGTCAGGAGTCAGATCAGGAGCGCCTGGCGACCACAGGGCTTGGTCTGCGTCCTGCTGCCAGCTATCTCTTTCAGCCATCTATGGCTAGGCCATTCCTCCCTCAGGACTCCCTGAGGGTGTCATATGGGACGGTGAGCATGCCTCCCTAGCACAGCTGGTAAGTCACCTGCGCCGCCAGCGGCGCCGTCTCCTCGCGGGGCCCCAGTGGGCCCGACGAATGGAATGTGCACGGACAGACGCACGACCCCCATGCCAATAGGAGAGGTCGTGGTCCCGCGCGGTCCAGCCAGGATGTTTTGCTCGGCTACCTGAGTTCGAGGAACCTCAGGAGCCTTCAGGACCCCCAGGTGGTCGGGTTCAAGCCAGCAGGCGCACGAAGAAGGCAGGCCCCCTCATCTGTCGGTAGCAGCGCCTCCACCCGCAGTGCCCCGGCCCGCCCTCAGGACATGGGAACGGCGATGACCTGCGGGCCCAGCGGTTCCGCCGTGCCAGATGGGGACCCCGCCGAGAGGCTCGGGCTGCCCCCGCCTCCTGCGCCCCCGCAGCGCGAGGCTCGCGAGCAGCCCGGCAGCAGCCCGGCACCGTCCGAGCGCGTGCCTGGCACTTCACCCCGCGACGTCAGCGGGGGTGGGCGCGTGCGGCTGACTTTAAGTCGGGCCTGTCCCTCTACAGGAGGGATGTTCAAACATAGCCTGGGGTTTAATTTTAGATATTTTTTGATTATTTGTGGGGTACTTTTGGGGTATGATTTGTTTTTCGTCCAAAATCCCCCTGTAGGGGGACAGGCCCGATCTGAGGCTGACTGAAGCTCCGAGCGACCCCCCCAAGGGGCGGCCTGTTGTCGGCGCGTCAGCGGGCGCCCCCCCCACCCGAGACCCCCGGGCGCCGCGCTCGCGGCTCCAGCTCGGCCGGCTGCGGCCGGAGCGGCGACCAGGGGCAGCGATCGCCCCGGACAGCCCCGCCAACCAGGGCAACGACGGGGCACAGCCCAGCCTCAAGTCGGGCCTGTCCCTCTACATGGGGAAAATTCCGAAATGGTAGAAGAAATGATCTGGGGAAGCTTTTTTGTTTTTTTGTTTGGCCATTTGGGGGTATTCTTGGACTATTTTTAATTTGTCGTGCAAAGTCAGCCTGTAGGGGGACAGGCCTGCGCGGGTCACCGCAGCGGCCTGGGGGCGGGCCCCCGGGGCCCGGCTCTGAGCGCGGGCCAGAACCGCAAGCCGAGCAGCCTGGCGGGGGCGCCCCTGGGGGCGAGGAAGGCGAACCTCTGCGCGACGTCCCCCGCGCCGCCGAGCAGCGCAGCCCCCGGGGCCTCCAGGAGTGACCGCGGGAGCGGTGCGGCGGGTCGCGCCTCGCCCTGGCGCCGGGCTGGCCTGCCCCGACGTGCGCCACTTCTCCCTCGCAACTGCGCCCCCTACCGGGGCCCCCATGATAGATAGACTGTACCTCAAGCCGCGCCAGGGCATTTCCTGGCACCCCTGCTGGAGCTACTCTTGCTCAGCAGCAGGACAACTCGCAGGAGGTGGTCAACCGCCTCGAGGAATGACCCAGGGACGTGCCCAACCCTTTGTACACATGAGGCGACTATACATCGGGCCGCTCAATACAAAGCGAACGCTGAAGGATCCGCCGCGCCCTTGAAGGATTCGCCAAAGAAGGTCGGGCCAGAGTCACATGTTCACATGCGCGGCGTCGCTCTTAAGAGTCAGATCGCTGGCAGGAAGGCAACCGCGAGGGAGTGTGGAACCACAATAAAGGGAGACGATTGGAGACATAATTCGTCGGAGCAGCGCCGCTGGACCCTCTGACGTCGCAACCCAGCCCCCCGGGGGACGGCGAGGTCCCATGGTGATCTGCGTAAGACGAACCTCAGCTGGGCCTCCCAGTAGCCCGCGAAAGTGGCGACCGTTTCGCAGATCGCGGCTTCCAGGGAACGGCAAGGTCTTATGGTGGTCTGCGTGAAGCGCACTTCCGTTGGACCTCCCAGGAGCCCGCGAACGCGGCGGCAGTTTCGCAGATCGCAGCCCCCGAGGGGACGGCGAGGTCTCATGGTGACCTGCGTGGGACATTTCTCCGCTGGACCTTCCAGCAGCAGACGAAATTGGCTGCAGTTTTACAGATCGGACCCCCCCAGGGAGCGGCGAGGTCTCATGGTGATCTGCGTGGGACACCCCTCCGCTGGACTTCCTGGGAACCCACGAACGTGGCGACACATTCGCAGATCGCAGCCCCCCAGGAGACGGCGAGGTCTCATGGTGATCTGCGTGGGACACCCCTCCGCTGGACCTCCCAAGAGCCCACGAAAGTGGCGACGGTTTCGCAGATCGCAGTCCCCCCAGGGGACGACGAGATCTCATGGTTATCTGCCTCGGACACCCCTCCGCTGGACCCCCCAGGTGCCCACGAACGTGGCGCCAGTTTCGCAGATGGCAGCCCCCCATGGGACGGCGAGGTCTCATGGTGGTCTGCGTGGGATACCCCTCCGCTGGACCTCCCAGGAACCCGCGAAAATGGTGATAGTTTCGCAGATCGCAGCCCCCCAGGGAACGGCGAGGTCTCATGGTGATCCCCGTGGGACACCCCTCCGCTGGACCTCCCAGGAGCCGACGAAAGTCGCTGCAGTTTCCAGCAGCCCCCCAGGAGACGACGAGGTCTCATTGTGATCTGCGTGAAACGCACCTCCGCTGGACCTCCCAAGAGCCCACGAACGCGGCGACCGTTTCGCAGATCGCAGCTCCCCAGGGAACGGCGAGGTCTCATGGTGATCCCCGTGGGACACCTCTCCGCTTGACCTCCCAGAGCCCGCCAACGTGGAGACAGTTTCGCAGATGGCAGCCTCCAGGGGACGGCGAGGTCTCATGGTGATCCCCGTGGGGCCCCCTTCCGCTGGACCTCCCAGGAGCCCACGAAAATGTCGACCCTTTCGCAGATCGCAGCCCCCCAGGGGACGGCGAGGTCTCATGTTCATCTCCGTGGGATACCCTTCCGCTGGACCTCCCAGGAACCCACGAACGTGGCGACACATTCGCAGACCGCAGCCCCCCACGAGACGGCGAGGTCTCATGTTGATCCCCGTGGGACACCCGTCCTGAGCTCCCAGGAGCCCACGAAAATGTCGACCCTTTCGCAGATCGCAGCCCCCCAGAGGGGACGGCGAGGTCTCATGGTGATCTGCATGGGACACCCCTCCGCTGGACCTCCCAAGAGATCACGAAAGTGGCGACCCTTTCGCAGATCGCAGCCCCCCAGGGGACGGCGAGGTCTCATGGTGATCTGCGCGAAACGCACCTCCGCTGGACCTCCCAAGAGCACACGAACGTGGCGACCGTTTCGCAGATCGCAGCCCCCCAGGGAACGGCGAGGTCTCGTGGTGATCCCCGTGGGACACCTCTCCGCTTGACCTCCCAGGAGCCCGCCAACGTGGAGACAGTTTCGCAGATGGCAGCCCCCCAGGGGACGGCGAGGTCTGATGGTGATCCCCGTGGGGCACCCCTCCGCTGGACCTCCCAGGAGCCCACGAAAATGTCGACCCTTTCGCAGATCGCAGCCCCCCAGGGGACGGCGAGGTCTCATGTTCATCTCTGTGGGATACCCCTCCGCTGGACCTCCCAGGAGCCCACGAACGTGGCGACGCATTCGCAGATCGCAGCCCCCCAGGGGACGGCGAGGTCTCATGTTCATCTCCGTGGGATACCCCTCCGCTGGACCTCCCAGGAGCCCACGAACGTGGCGACACATTCGCAGATCGCAGCCCCCCAGGGGACGGCGAGGTCTCATGTTCATCTCCGTGGGATACCCCTCCGCTGGACCTCCCAGGAGCCTACGAAAATGGCGACAGTTTCGCAGTTCGCAGCCCCTCAGGGGACGGCAAGGTCTCATGGTGAGCTGCGTGGGACACCCCTCCGCTGGACCTCCCAGGAGCCCACGAAAGTGGCTGCAGTTTGGCAGATCGCAGCCAGGGGGCGGGCACGAGGCAGGAGGCAGAAGGCAGGCGGGAGGAGAGAGGATAAGGAGGGAGAAGGGGGGAGGAGGGGGAGGAGTCCCAACTAAGGAAGGGTTGGGAAGAATATGGCCCCATGTTGACCATGTGCTGGGACGCCATATGCGACCACATAATAGGGTATGAAGGATCCACCCAAGACCCTGGCCGCCACCCCCCTGACTTCAGCCAAGAGTTCGTGTCCGAGCTCGTCCAGTCAACTTCGATGTCCGCACTTTCTGCCGTAGCAAGCGCATCCACGTTGATTGGGGCGCCTCATAGGAGCAGGAGATGGAGACGAGGAGGCTCAGCGGCCAGAACACGAAAGGCAGAGGGAAGGGCGCCCTTTATACAGGACAAAGGCACACGACCGGCTGCTTGCTCCAGGCCCATCAGCGACCCCTCGCGGCAGCGCTGGTCCGGGTCTTACAGTCGACATTGGTAGCGGCTCGCCTGGTGCCCCACTGGGAGCTGCCATCTGCCACTCGGGTTTCAGCCTTGAGCGGCCCCGCTTGCGCCCCCCGCTGCCTCCCCTCTGGGCGGCGGTCTCCCGCCAGGGGTTCGCCTGTTCTCCTTTGCGCCCGTGCACCTGCTCGGCGCTACCCCCCACCCGGTTGGGCCGTCTGGGACCTGCCGGTCATTCGCCTTGCCTTTTGCCCGCGCGGTTGGCCGCGGTCACCGCCGGCCGCTGCCTGTGCGCCTTCGCGCCTTCCTCGGCCCCACTGCCTCGCCTGGCGGCCCCCCTTTTGGGTCGTCTGCTCCATGCCCAGTGCTGTTGCACCCGTGCGGTGCCTTCCCTTCGCCTCCCACTGCGCCCGTCGGTGCTACCCCCTGCGCTCAGTCGGCCCACTCGGGTGGCGCTCCTGCTTTCTTCGGGCTCGGTCCCCCTGCCCCCCCGCCTCGGGGCCACCGGTCCTCTGGTGCCCACGGGCGCGGCGCGCTGCGCTGCTCGCGCCCGTCCCCTCGGGTGGTGGCCGCTGCGTTTGCCTTCCGGCGTGCTGGTCTTGGCGCCCGCCGTTAGCTCCTGCGCGCCGCCTCGCCCCGGCGCCTGTCTCTCTGGGTGGAGGCCCCTGCCCCGCTGTTGCATCCCCTGCCCTGGCAGGACGGATGGACGGCCTCTTGCAGGGTTTTGGGACAGGTTTTGCCTGTGGCTTCCACCCTTCCTGTCTGGCCCTCCCTGGTTCCGGGAGCTGGCTGGCCTTGGCCGCCTCCCCGGCCGGCCCCCCTTTTGCCTGGTTTTTAGGCCGGCAGCGGTCCTCGTGCCGGCTTCGCCTGTGGGCCTGCTCGCCCGCGGCTCCGCCCACCCGCGGTCCTTTCCCACAAGGTACCCGGGCCGCCTGCCATTTGGCGCCTCGCAGGTCCCTGGATCTCGGTGCTTTTTCTCGTTCCGCCTGCTGGGCCCTTCCCAGCTACCCCCTGGCCCGTCCCCTAGGTGGTCTTGTCCCGCTGCCCTGTCGCTTGGAAGGTCGGTTCGATCTCGGCGCACGGCCGACTTGCTGTGCTGCCCGTCCCCGCCACTGTCTGGGCCTGATCCCCCCCGCGCACGGCCGCCCCTGGCTGCTGCACGCCCCCGGCTGCCCCGCGGCTGCCGCCCTGCTGCCCCGGCGCCGCCCTTGCCGCGGCCTGGCCCCGCTCTGAGCAGGCCCGGCTTCCGTCTCCATCCCGCCCGCGCCGGGCCTTCCCCTCTTCCTCACGTGCATCGCGGCTTAATCAGCAATTGTAAGCCCTACATTGGACCTATCCGCCAGCGCAGTCACTCTGTCTAGCCGCCGACTCGAAAAAGCGTGTGCGTTTGTGTTTGTGTGAGCCTCGGGTGGCTGGCTTCGTTGTATTCAGAGAGTTCAACATGTGTATGTGGCCTCGCGAGAGGAGAATCAGTTCCCCTTCGGAGCCACATAAGTTCAGGCTATTCATGCCCTGCTGGATCTCGAACAAGCGTTTATGCAATCGGGCTATTCAGATAGGCATCCTCAATATGTATGCCCAGTCGGCGCCGAATTAGTTTCCAACGATACATGTCACCAACTCAAAAAAATTCCACATTGAAAGTCGAGCATGAGTTTCGAATCCCTGGTCTGATTCTGCAGTGCACGGGTGAGTCGATGCCTGATGTCAGAATTGCTGCCGCTGGCGTTCAGATCGAAGTTCTACATCATAGCAAATCCATCTTCTGCTCGTTCTGGACCCCAAGCAGCTCGACATTGAGGGCATGGTGAAACAATCCAGGGCTGGTTGGGTATTGTTGCGTGGCCCGTGGCGTCTCCGGTCGTGGCCCGTGGCCCCTGGCCGCAGGTATGGTCTACAGAATGGCCCCTCGTATAGTCGAGTGTAGTACGATCCCAGAGTAGCCTGTCTGGTAAGGGTCGTGTATCTGGTATTCTCTCCCAGTGCCAGCGTGGTGCGATGCAGAGTCCGTGGCCCGTGGGTTGTCGTCGAGTTCCCGAGTTGTCCGGTGCTGGCTCCTGGTCTCTGGCTGCGTGGTCCGTGGCCTGTTGCCTTCGTGGCCCGTGGCCTCCGGAGGTGGCACGTGTTCGTGGCCCGTGGCCGCAGGGCATCCGTACGGTCTGTCGAGTCATCGTTCATCACGTGGTGTGGAGTGCGTGCGTGCCCACGCATTGACCACAGCATCCAGTACGGGCACATCGCGAACGGAAGGATCGCTGCACAGTGCGAGTTTCTGCGATGATCGGCTCAGCGGCGTACGTGGTGTAAAGTTTGCATGTGGTGTAGCGCAGTCGCAGTGTGGTTCCTCTTTGTAGTCCTCCAATGCGTATTGTAGAGAGCTGCCGAGGGTCTTCTGCCGCCAGGGGTGTACTTTCGAATGGGGTCAGAGTTTTTGAGGCAGCCTGCAGCGGAGGTCACATGCTGGATGCTTGGGCGCCTGCGGCGGCCCGAGGAGATGCCTCGCCCTCAAGGCCAGAAGATCTAGAGCCATGAACAGGCCTGACCAGGGCCTATTGGACCAAGAGGGGAGCTTGTGCTGGCTAGCACGCGTGTAAGCTTAGATCAACACCATCAGTGCCATGGCAGTCAGAGAGCAGGGGTTTCCTGCATCTGGTCTCAGATGGAGTTTTTGGTTCCTCCTGCGCCTCAATATTCGAAGGTTTCCGTAGGTTGGCCAGGGAGAAGGTATTCTGTTTGGGACCAATCGGGGTGGACCACCTGTCATCTAGGGACACTGCTGTCTTGGAAGGTTCGGCGGGCAGAATGTCCCTAGAGCTGGGAGGCAGATCAGCGGTCAGCCTTTCCGAGCCTTAGCTGAATCTAGTTTGATCGGGGTGCGTTTCATCACGATCACAATGAAGCATCATTCTTCCCCTCTCTCTCTTCTCCTGTGATCCGTTAGCTGGAACGGGGAGACACCTGCGATCAGCTGAGTGAACTTACCTTTTGTCCCTGTCCCCACCGCGCCGTCCCTCCTCGTAGCCGTCAGGGGGGACGGTGGTTCGGTCCCCTGGAAAGGGTCGAGAACCCCGATAACCATGTGCACTTGTACCGGAAAATACGATCGGAGGTTTTGGGTGCTATGCAGTCCTGTTCTTTGCTGTGCGCTGCCGTGTCGCTGAAAAGGATTCCTCTGAGAGGTGGTCGGAAAGAGAAGCTGCTGACAACACACGCACACACCTCTCGAGGGAACGCGCGGGCGTAGGCAGCGTCATACTTTACCCCAGGACGGGGCCGTCTCACTCGGCTTGTCTTGGATGGTTATCGCCCACCCTTAATTTGTGGGAGCCGAAATTCCCACCCCGACACGCTGTCACGCACATCCTGGGGCGAATGCGGGAAACATGTGTGTCGATTTTTTCCATGATAGTAGTTGAATTTAGAGTTGATTTGCCGACCCCGTCGTCGTCCAAGGATCTGCCTCTGGGTCCTCTGTCAACAGAAGGTTTTTGTGCTGAAGACAAGAGCTATCGATTCTCTTCACCGATGTCTTTCATTGCTTCTGCTATCCCGGTGTGTTCCAGGATGGCGTGCTTGGCGGATCATCGCTACTTCCTGGACCGCATTGCCTCGTGGCAGTTTCGCGTTGCAGAGCGGAGGAAAGCTTCATGAGGAGCAGCAAGTTTTGCCAAGTTCTCGAAGACACATAGAGCCACATGAGCCTGACTATCTGAGGCGCCGTTGGGAGACTTGTTTGTTCGTCAGCATGGCTTCCTCTCCTCTACCTTCTTAGAGCGAGCAGGGAGTACAATCAGTGTGTTTGGCTGTGGCCTCCCGGATGCCCACCTCTTCTTCCTCGCTCTCTGTTGTGGCCTATCTTCTTCTTCCTCCTCCTTCTCATCCTTTTCCTCTTCATTCTCCTCCGCTCTCCGCACCTCCCTCCTCCCAATCATCATCCAGAGTTTCCCGGAAGCTCTCAGAAGCCTTCTGAATTCTCGAGGGGCGCTTGGATGCTTTTGACGACCCAACAGGGCCCAGAACGTCAAATAACTGTAGAACATTTCGATGCTTCTCATTCTCCACCTCCCCCTCCTTCCTCCCTCCCTCCCTCCATCGCCTCCCTCTCTTCCTCTCTCCCTCGATCCCCCCCTCCCCATTCCTCCCTTTCCCGCCATTCCCCCCCCCTCATCTACCGTCTGGTCCCCTCCCTCCCGCCCTTTATCCCGCCGCTCTCTAGTAAACTCACGATCATTGACTCTTGGCTGGCACCAGTGCCATCGGAGGAGCCTCGCTTCTCTGACTGCGGCAGTCGCTGGAAGCCCACAATCCAGAAGGCATTGAGAGATTTCTCGATCGGCTGCTGCTGCTACTGAAGGAAAAGGAGGATGAGGATGAGGAGGAGGAGGAGGAGGCGGAGGCGGAGGCGGAGGCGGAAGCGGAGGCGGAGGCGGAGGAGGAGGAGGAGGAGGAGGAGGAGGAGGAGGAGGAGGAAAAGGAGGAGGAGGAGTTGGAGGAGGAGGAGGAGGAGGCTATGTATGCTATTGAGGCTATGGAGGCTATGGATGGAGGAGGAGGAGGAGGAGGAGGAGGAGGAGGAGGAGGAGGAGGAGGAGGAAACAAAACAAGAAGAGAGTCCAGAGGGACGAGGAGGAGGAGGAGGAGGACGAGCAGGAGGAGGAGGAGGAGGAGGAGGAGGAGGAGGAGGAGGAGGAGGAGGAGGAGGAAGAGGATGATGAGGAGGAAACGCAGGAAGAGGAGGAATATTATGAGCAATACTAATATTATTAACGATAATGATTCGAATCGTACGACTGATGGTAAACAAAGACTGGTATTCATATTACATATTGAATACTACTGATATGAACACTAATGCCTTCATCGTACTGATCGTAATATTGCTATTATTAGTGAGGAAAATCATAGAACTAAGGTGAGTACCTTTATGCACAGTAACAGTACTTATGCGACCTCCAACGGTAGTAGTACTATCACATCGCCCCCGAATAATAGTACGTATGCTGCCCCCCCTGCATACCTCCGCAAGTTTTTGGGCCCGAAAGGGAGCAGGGGGAGTGTGCCCCAAATGCCTTGCTCGTCTATTTTGGGGGTGAACGCGGCATCGCCTCCCCCTTCCCATTTCGGCCGAAAGGCCCCGGGTGAGCGCGGTATCGCCTCCCCTGCCCCCTCGGCCGAAAGGCCTTACATGCCACGCGAGCGGAAGCGGCCTCGAGAGGAGGGCCGCTCCCAGCTTGCCCTCCTCTCGCGGCTCCCGGCTTGGGCGCTGGGGCTGTGGGGGGAGTTCGGGACGCTCCCAGCGTCCGAGCTGCGCCTCGCGATCGAGGCGCTCCGCGGCCTCGCCAGGCTGCTGGAGGACGTGTTCGTGGCCCAGCATGCCGCCCAAGCGGAGGCCAGCGGCAGCAGCGGCGGCCGTTCCGGCCCGCAAGGTGGCTCGCAAGCGGCCCGCCTCCGCAGCCCTGGCAGGGGCTAGGTCGGCCCGCCTGGCCTCGACATTGAGGAAGCCTCCCTCTGGGGGCATTGCCTCCCTCACCGCAGTGGGGTTCAGTCCAGGAGAGGAGGAGTACGAGGACCTCATCAGGCAGGTTGAGGCGGCAGCTGGCCTGGAGGTGATCTTGCCGCAGGGTGAGGTCAAGCTCGAGCTCTCGAAGGCATGCCGGGGCGGGAGGCCGGTGTGGGCGCCCGTCAGCGGCGACCAGGAGCCCTTCTTCAAGGTCAGGTTCGTTACGGCGACCGCCGACGCGCTGCAGACCGCGATGCAGCAGCTGATTGATAAGGAAGGCCAGCCTTGGGTCCATTTGTGCCGCGTGGCCGCATTCTCATGCCGCTGCGATGGGCCCAGTGGAGGCCCCGTCCTCCGCGTGCAGGACTTCAAGGTGTTGTCCGACGGTGCTGCGGCAGTTCAGTTGCCTGCTGCCTTCCGGGTGGCAGAGGGCCCACGGCCGGGCGCCGTCGACCCAGCAGGAGGGCACCACATGGGGGCGGGCCTGGGCGAGCGATTTGGTAATCAGCCAGCGCGGGACGGCCCCATGGCTCGCGTGGAGGAGCTCAGAGCTCGCCTGGCTGACGCAAGGCGGCGGGCAGGAGTGCGTCCAGGCGCCGATGGTGGGGAGCGCCAGGCCGCCGATGCCCGTGGTGAGGGTGGTGTCCCCCCTAAGCCTGCCGGCTTGCCTTTGGGCCCACGTGCCCAGCCTCGCGACGACGAAGCCCTTGCGCTTGTCGCCGAGCTCCAGGCGAAAATCCGCGAGCTCAAGGAGGGTAAGGACGTTGGCGCCGAGCTTCTCGGCAAGGCCCTGGAGCGGGCCAAACGCCAGAAGGAGCGAGGCCGCAGCAGGGACAGAGGAAGGAGGAGGAGGAAGCGCCGTTCTAGGAGTCGCAGCTGTTCGGCAGGCATCTCCATCTCGGGGTCAGTTTTTCCCCGTGCCCGGCGGTCGACGGGGGAACGCGCGGCCGAGGCCGCGCGTCGGCAGCCGGGCGCCCTCCTCACCGAGTTCCTTGGCAAGATTCAGTCCTATCTCGGGCGCATGGGGGAGTCCGAGGACCCGCACGGCTTGCGGCCACTGGTGGACACCTACTTGACGGCAGTTCTCCTTCCGGCGAAGGGCGACCTGGGGGTCCGGTCCACCAGGAAGCTCAAGACCTTGGCCAAGACCCTCGACTGCCTTCTCACGGGGAGGGTGACCGAGGCCGCGGACATCTTAGCCCAGATATTCCGGGCGGTCGAGGCCTCGCACACCGACGGCTGGAGCTTGGCCAAGTTTCTCGAGCTGATCGGAGACACCATTGTTTCGAGCCTCGCCGATCGCGAGAAGGAGGTGGCTGCGAAGCAGGAGAAGGAGGAGAGGAAGCTCAAGGAGATGGTGGCGAGGTCGAAGGTTCGCGACGGCTAGGGATTCGGCCGGGGCGGAGATGGTGGCCGGCCACCCGCCCTGAGGCCTCCATCCGGGCCGCCTGCGGACCATCCCAAAGCGCCGGGGGCCTCGGCACCTGCTTCCGCGTCGCCCTCGAGGACGAGCGCAGCCGCGCCTGCACCAGCGACCGGGGGCAGCCCAGCGCAGCCGGGGGATCTCGTCACTTGGAATACGTGGCCAGGCGGCAAGGCTGCCAAGAAGGTGCAACCTCCGGCGGCGGCGGCGCCGGGCGGAGACCCACCGCCGAAGCGTCGAAGAGGCGCGAGGGGCTTCTGGAAACAAACCTTCCCGACGGGGCGAGGAAACGGCAGCTCTCCGCCTCCTTGGGCGAGCGACGCGAGGCCGAAAGGCCGTGGAAAGGGGGTCGCGGGTCGTGCGTCGGCGAGCCGCCGGGGCGACTAAACCCCTCTCCCGCTGGCGCGCTTTCGGCCGGAAACCCAGGCACTTCGGCATTCGGCGCGCTGCTGTGCATGGAAGGGCACCGCCATTTGGGGCCTCGGTGACCAGCTTCACCGAGCACTCGTGGAAGGCCGGTTGGACATCGGCCAGGCGATGAATAGGTATGTCCATGGCTGGGTCAACGCGATATCGAGCGAGTGCGTCAACCATGACATCTTGCCGATCCCTCTATTGACAAGCTCCGCGGATGAGTTCGACGAGCACATTGGGGTTGACCAGCTGAACGCGCTGCACCACGGGCACGATGCAGCCTCGCCCACGATAGGCGGGCCGCCTTCTGAACGGCCGTCGGCCGCCCAGGCCAGAGCGCTCTACCTCTTGGTGGAGAAGGTTCACTACTTCATTTCGCTTGGGGTCAGCATCCCGGACAAGGATTGGGGGGGCTACCTCAAGGCGGCCAGGCTGGGCTACGACGGCTCGGTCGTGGAGAGGGCGCAGAGGTCGTCCTGGGCGCAAGTCGAGCCTTCCCTGCCATTGCCTCAACACTGTGCGAGAAGTCCGGTCGAGGCCATCGCCGAGGGGTCCGTGCTGGACTTCCTGTCGCATCCTGAGCGTTGCTTGCACCACTTGGGCGAGCTCGCCTCTCCTCGTAAGGCCGGGGCCCTGCTCGTCCATCCTTGGGAGGACTTGCGGCTCGCCCGGGAGCTGCTGTCCAGGGGGCTGTGCACCGCGCTCCAGGAGCACGAGCTGATCAAGATCGGCGGTGGTTACCTCTTGAACGGAGTGTTTGGTGCGCCCAAGGGAGGCCAGGTTGGCCCCGGAGGCGGTCGTTGGACAGGTTGCGACATCTTAAGCTTGATTATGAACCTGACAGCTTCCAACAGCGTTCAAGAGGCATGGGAAGGCGACATACGCATGCTGCCACATTTTGGGCAGTGGCGCGCCATCTTCCTCGATGGGGGAGGAGCAGCTAGCGTGGAGCTGGCAAGACTTGAAAGGCTGCTTTTACCTGTTCCGTCTGCGGCCCACTTGGGCTCCATTATTCGCCTTCCAGTGGAGCTACGAGGCCAGGGAACTGGGTTTCCCCGGGCAGGGGAAGCGCTGGCTGGCGTCGGTAACATTACCGATGGGGTGGAAGTCGGCCATGGGCCTGGTCCAGTACCTGCGCCGGCGGCTCCCCGCCAATGCTTCCGGGCCGCCCCGGGCGCTGCCCGCGGAGAGGGAGTTGCGCAAGGATCGTGCAGCACCGAGGCTATCAGCATCATTGAAGATCTTGAGGTCGATCTGGCAGGTGTACGCAGACGACCTCGACGTGCCCGAGATTTTCGAGAACAGCAAGGAGCTGCTTAAGGCGCAGATCGAAGGGCCACCAGCTTTCTACCAATGGGCTGGGCAACGGTACCTTTCCCTAGAGGTGCCCACCTCGGCGGACATGGCCGGGGTGTGGCAACAGGTCACTAAGCGCCTCGGTGCCCGCATCTACGGGGCCGTGGAGGCCATCGGGCCCGACGCCGAGCGGATAGGCCAGCTGCTGGGGCTCGCGTTTCACGTCGTTTCTCGTGGCCACAGCAATGCGCGGCAGCTGCAGGTGTTTGGCAGCCGCTGGGCGCGCGTTCTCCAGTTCCGGCGAGAGGCGTCCAGTGTGCTGGCGAAGTTCTGGAAAGCGTTACGGCGCTCGCTGCGGGTCAAATGGGCGCCGCTCCCGGAGGTGGTGCGCTCGGAATTGTGGATCGCCGTCTTCCTGTTGCCACTCATGGTCATCTGGCTGAGGTCGCCGCTGGGCCCGGTGCTCACCGCCTCGGACGCGTGCGGGACAGGCGGCGGCGTCTGCGCCGCGCGCGGGCTTTCGCCGAGAGGGCGCGCAGCCGTTCTACGGGACCTGGCCCTGCCGACGCAGTTGGCCTCGTTGGTCTGGGCGGCGGCATTGGTGGCGCTCGGCAGGCTTGCTCGGGCTGGCCCCCTCGATGTATTGCAGCAGCGAGACCGGCCCAGCATGCAGCGCGGAAGGTGGTTGCGGCCCGGTGGCCGGACGTCGTGGAGGTGGGCGACCTCGCAAACTTGGACAAGCAGGCGGTGACAGACTTGCGCCGGAGGCACTGCAACCTCAAGGTCGTCATCATCTGCACGGGGTGCCGCTTCCGGGGCCCCTCGGGCCACGGCAGCCAGGGGCAGGGGCCCGAGGGAGGCAACGCCCATGCACTTTCTAAGGTCTTGCAGGTCATGGCCTGCTTCGCGGAGGTGTTCCACGACTGCGTCGTGCTGAGGATGTTAGAGAACGTGCAGAGCATCAGGCCGGCCTCGCGCGAGGAGTTCACGCGGCTGCTGCAGTGCTGGCTGGTGGGCGTCTGCCCCGGAGGAGCGAGCCCAGTTCGGCGCCCGCGTTATTATTGGTGCGATTGGGAAGTGAAGCCGTGTGCGCAAACGCGGTTTCACGAGCGAGAGTGGGGCTGCAGCGTCGACGTGCGGGCGCCGTGGCCCTCGACCGCCTTGGGCCCCAAGGCGGGGGCGAGGCGCCCTCCAGGGTGCGATGGTCCGTTCGCCACTTTTGTCAGACCAACCAGACGGAGCAAGCCCCCATCGTGCCCGGCGGGGCTCGAAAGTTGCAGCGAGGGAGCCATCGCTAGGTGGCGGCTCGATGGCACGCGCTACCCGCCGTATCAGTGCCGGACGGAGAACTGCGTGGAGGTGCCTGCCGGCGCCGTGGGGCCCGGAGGGCGGCTGCGCCCTTTGCTCGCCGATGAGAGGGGGCCCATGATGGGCACCCTGTCGGCTACACTGCCCGGGCCCTGGGCTGGCCGTCACAGCGCAGCGCGGCCGACCTGGAAGAGGTGCGATGTGGCCTCATCGGGAATGCCTTCCACGCGCCGGTCATCGCGTGGCCCCTGGGATCCGTGCCCTCCGAGCTGCGCGTCTTGGAAGCACGGCCTCGCTTTAGCCAATGCTGGGGGGAGCTCGCTGACCGGGAGACCGTGGACCTCGCGGAGCGCCTCGGCACCGGTGCAGCCCCTGGCGATTTAGAGAAGCAGGCAGTCGCTTTGCTCCACCGTTCCGCAATGTTCAAAAGGGTCAGATGTCCGGCTCGCCGACCAGGTGGTGCTGGTGCCTCACATCTGGCCTCGGCGAGGTTTAGATCCGCGCCGTTGGCGTTGGAAGGTCCTGTTCGCTTTCCCATTGTCCAACCAGCACATAAACGTGTTAGAGTTGAAGGCCGTGCTCACGACAATGCGGTGGGGGGCGAGGCGTGCGTCGTGCCTCGGTTGTAGGGTTTCGCATGCTCTCGATTCACAGGTGTGCTTGAGCGTGCTGGTCACAGGTAGGTCAAGCTCTTTTCAATTGCAAGCGGTTCTCAGACGTGTTAATGCGCTCAATTTGGGCGGCCAGCTTCTCCGCAATGTTTGTGTATGTTGCGTCCGCCGATGCCCCGGCGGACCCCCCCTCGAGATGGCTCCTAAAGTGAGGCCGGGCGAGGAGCGCCGCCGCCGTAAGCAAGTGAGAGCAGCTTTAGGCGCGGTGAAAGAGAACCAGATTAAACCTCGCACGCGGGCCCGCTACGATTTTGCAGTTGAGAGCTTTTTCCATTGGTTGGAATGCCTGGGCTTGGCGACGCCCGCAACGACAGCAGAGCTCGACCTGCTGGTTTGCGACTATATTGAGCACCTGTGGCAGGAGGGCGACGGCCTCGCCCTAGCAGGCGACGCTCTGAGTAGGCTCGCGGCCAGCGTGAAGATTTTGAAGAGGGGGCTTCCCGAAAGTTGGAGCGCCCTTATCACGTGGCAGAGCCTGGAACCGCCCTCAAGGGCCCCTCCGCTGTGGGACCTTGCAGTGTGTGGCCTAGTGGGCCTCGCGCTGGAGGAGAAGGACTACGGCTTCGCATTTTTTCGTATTTGCCGCGTGCCAGTGCATTTTGCGCACGGGGGGGGCTTTTACACTGACCGTCGAAGATGCGGTTCTCTCCCCCGACCTCAAGCAAGCCGTCTTGATTTTGGGGCTTACGAAGGGGGGGCGGAGGAGACGCGAAAAGAACGAAAGTGTCGCGTCCAAAGACCCCTCGCTGATCCAGCTCGCGGTCCTTGCAAGCGCGGGCAAGGGCCCGCGTTCGCGATTTTTTCCAAGGATCCCAATGCCACGTGCGCAGAATATTTAGTCAGTATATTGCCCTGCAGCCTCAGGAGGGGTGGTGCAACAGCTCATTTTCAGCGGTTTTCATCGTTGTCGCTTGCGACTACGAGGGGGCGTTGGTCTAAGCAGAGGTCATGCCGGCAATATATATATATATATATATATATATATAGATGAGGCCCGGCTTGCGTTGCAACGAATGTCTCTGGCTCCTGATGCCGAAGAAGGCCATCGAGCAGGAAGCGGAATCGTTCCGGAACCTGCTGATGGTGTAATTTCCGTGCCCGCTGCAGGCGCAGCTGCCTCCCGAGCGTGGCCGAACATCGGGCGTGTGGTTGACATTTTCGGCGTGGAGGTTTTGCCGGCCGAGCCGTGCGGTTGCCCTGCGCCGCGCCGAATATCGGCCACCCTGCCGGGACAATCATAATCAGTGCTTGCGCGTGTATGCTGTTAGGGGGGATGGGTGTCTTCTGACCGCAGAACAGAACCGACCACTTTCGTCCCAAAGTGGTCGGTTTCCGTCTCCCGGAGTGATGAAGCTAGGCGGGAGGTCTGGACCAAGTGCTTACCGGGAGGTCCGGGGCAAGGCGTTCCCGCATAATTGTTAGCGAGTCGCTTCCCTCCCCCCCCAGATCAGCAGCGAGGAAAATCGCAGGGAGGGAACTACAGCTGCCCGGTCCTGGGCAGAGGTGGCTGCGCCAATCGTGGAATGCGTGGTAGTGCTCTCCAGGCTGCGGTCGGACGAGGCGGGGGCAAGGGCCGCTGTCGTTCGATGGCAGTCGCGTCGGGCGGGGCGGATGCATAGGCCTCCGTCGTTCGATGGGCGTCCGTCGGGCGGGGCGGAGGCATGGGCCTCCGTCGTTCGATGTTTGCCGAGAGCACCCTGTATTCAGCGGCAGATTGGCACTGCCATGAAAAAAGGCCTAGAGGCGAGGAAGGAGGGGGCTGGATTAGTAGTATCACACCACCCCCGAAGAATAGTGCGCATGCTGCCCCCCCTGCATGCCCCCGCGAGGTTTTGGCCCAGCCCTAACCCCCCCACCAGCGCTCGCAACCTTCAGCTTTCGCGCAGTAGTGCTCGCCAGGCTGCGGTCGGACGAGGCGGGGGCAAGGGCCGCCGTCGTTCGATGGCAGTCGCGTCGGGCGAGGCGGATGCATAGGCCTCCGTCGTTCGATGGGCGCCCCTCGGACGGGGCGGAGGCATGGGCCTCCGTCGTTCGATGTTTGCCGAGAGCACCCCTTGTATTCAGCGGCAGATTGGCCCATCCATGAAAAAAGGCCTAGAGGCAAGGAGGGGGGGGGGGGGGGGCTGGATAAGTATTATTAATGATACTACAGCCAACAATATTATTATTAATGATAATACTCATAATAATACAACAATCATCACGCATGTATTAATCCGGCTTCTGGTGATACTGATATGACAAATCCGTAAACTAATATAAACATCGCGCGGAAACCGATTACGGCCAATGTTATGAATATTTTGTTTGATATCGCCACTAAGAAGTCGCAGGCTATTTCGAAACAGAACAAGGCGAATCATATTACGAATGTCACGAAGAATATGAATAGGAAGCAGGATGCGTCAATGACTACTCGTATTCACGCATGCCATTAATATGAGGACGACGAGGGACGAGGGAAGAGGAGGAGGAGAAGGAGGAGGAAGAGGACAAAGAAGAGGACGAGGAGGAGGATGAGGAGGAGGATGTCCGCAGATATTTGGCTCAAGCCATTTTGGCTCAATATTCTGTACTTGCCTGCGAAACCAGTGGATGCCGCCAGTCCGCGGCCAGGTTTCAGGGATTTTGTGCAGACATCTCTGCGCTCGCTCCATCCCGCGCGGTTCCACCCCTGCAGACTCGCGCTGGGCCGAGCGGCCCTCTCGTTTCGCAGTGATGGGCATGGAAGGTTTCAAGACGTGAAATTGCTCCAGTCGCCGCTGTGGGTGCCAGTGCAATTTCCTGTCGCGCTCAGCCTGCAGGATGCGTGGCGCGGCAGCTCCTGCGAATGTCTCCAAGCCTCATAGCGTGCCGCTAAGGCGCCAGCTCGGGGCATGGGCGCAGGGGCTGCCGCGTCAGAGCCAGAGCGGCAAGGCAATCGCCAGCAGCCTGGATGAATCGGCGCTTGACATAGACGCTAGAATTAGCATATGCGATTTCGCCAAGTTGTCTTCGGATTGGCCCCAGAGGCTGGTCGCGAAGCTCGCGGCGAGACGCGCCGCGTGCGAGGGCGAGCCGAGGAGCGCCGCGCGGCGCGCGCGCATCGAGCAAGACCTCTTGCAGGACCAGGTCGACAAGGCCCAGCGAGCCTTCGACTGGGGGAGGAGGCAGCTGGCAAAGTTGCGGTCGTCGCCGCCACATGCAAGCCGGAGCTGCGGGCGGCGCAGGGCAAGTCGAAGGAAGCCGCGGCCGGGGCAGCCAAGGCCTACGCCGAGATAGGCGCCCTAGCGTGAGAGGTCGCACCGGCACGAGAGCTCAACTCGTGAGCTAGACGGGGGACAACGCCTCGCCGTGGGTGGTCCACACAGGAGGGGCCTTGGCCCCGAAGTGAGGGCCGACGTGCAAATATTCATAGTATGAGGAGGCGCATCCCAGGCAAGAGGGGTCGACTAATGAGGGGCGGACGCCTAGCATGAAGGGCTAACGCGTGAGGGGCCAGCGCCCGAGCGATGGGAGCAGCGCTTGACTGGTCATGGGACTAGGAAGATTTATCAACTTATGAGAGGTCAGCCTCGGGTATCGCTTCGCTTCAGGATGCAACCTTATCCGCGTCGGAGAGGCAACGTCGTGAGGACCGAACCGCCCTCCAATTTATGTGGGGCCTTGACTCGCAGGAGGGGTCAATGTGGTCCGAGCTCTCGCGCGCGGTGTTTACGCGCGCGCAGAGGGGGGGCCAATGCTCGGCGCGGTGGGTCCACGTCCAATGGGGGCGCCCCAGCGTGACAGATCGAGAGCTATGGGGCGGAATTCTTGGCGTGGGCGGACAATGAATGGGGGTGGGGTCCGAGCCCCGGCGTGAGAGGCCGGCGCGCGAGGCGTCGAAGCCCCGGCATGGGGAGTCAAAGCGTGAGCTGAGAGGGGGCCGAGTTCCATCGGGGGGGGCCGGCGGTGGGGCCGAAGTCCCAGCATAGAGCTTGCAATGTCCATGACGTGAGGGGGCGAATCCTTGGCGCGAGGGTCTGCAAGGAACGGCGGAAGCCCTGCGTGAGGAGTCAGCGCATGAAGGGCCGCCGCCTCGGCAATCGGATCAACGCATGGCGAGTCGTAGATTCAGAACGAAGGTCAACGCGTGGGGCGTTTAATGTACGGCGCGCGATGTCAACGCGCGAGGGGGCGGCCCCAGCGTGAGGGGCCAACGACTGAGCGGTCGGAGCCCCGGCGCTGGGGGGCAGCGCGTTGGCTGGGGGGGGGGGGGGGCGAAGCCGTGGCGGCGCGAGAGAGTGCGCGGCGCGACGTTTCAAATGATGAGGGGCGAACGCTTGGCATGAATAGGGCAGCGCCAGAGGGGCCATGGTTTCTGCGATGGGGCCAGTGCGCGGTGAGGCGTATGCCCTGCGAAGAGTCGACGCTGGAGAGGTCGATTCCACGTCGGCGGGATGAACGCGCGATGGGGTTGGCCTCTGCGTTTGGGACGACTAGCAGAAGGGCGCTTATGCCGGGCATGAGTGGATAACGCGTGGGCTAAATGCGTAGGATTCCATGCGTGTGGAATAGCGTTTAGTGTCAAGGGCCCAGTTCAATCCTGCTGCCATCGATCGCATGGGTGCAGGAATCTGGTGGGTGAGCCTGCGAATGCAGGGGTCCCCATCCTATCTTCAAGACGCCCTCCCACCGTCGCAGCGCGCATGAGATGTTGCAGATCAGGGGCGGGCCGCTCCAATGCCGCCGCATCGGGGCACTGCCCCGCTGTGGCGCATTCCCCGCGCGAGCGCCGAAGACACCCTGACTCGTGAATCAGGAATCACTGGAGCGAACAACCTTGCCCAGCTTCCAGATGCGTTCGCATGCGGTGTCTGGCGCCCAGAACGAAGGGCCAACGCGCGATGGGGCAGCGTTCCTGCGTGGCGGCTTGACGCGTAACGGGCGCGGGCCCCCGCATGAGGGGCGCAGTAAAATTGGAAATAGGGGCCGACGCACGAAGGGCCCGCGCCCCAAGGTGGGGGGGCCACGGGTGAGAGGCGAATTCCAGATTTTGTGCTCGTGTGCGTGTGCGCGCGCGTGCGGGTCCGCTGCGTCGGCGCGGCGGGAACCCTGGTGTCGCTGTAGAAGACGGCAGCGCCCTGGGACATCATGGCGAATGTGCGCAATCGAATTGCAGAACATTGCCTTGCGTCGCATGAAGCATAGCTCGCGCGCAAGCGAATGGAGGCGACATGCGCAGACCACTTGCAGTGCAATGCTCAGTATACGCCGCGACAAAAACAAGTAAACGCGTGCGCGTCTGTGCAAGTCTGGGCGCGCCCGCTCCCGTGCAGCCGCATCAGGGCGCAGTCCATATGGAGGTGTTGACTTCGCGCGCGAATGCCAGACGTGGCATGGCTCGTGAGGCAGGCACCAATGGGCTGGAACTCATGGTGCATCTTTTTGATTTGTCCGCATGGGGGCCTAGGCCCCAGAACGCGTGGTCAACGAACGCATGGGGGGCCAGCGTTCCAGCGCGAGGGGTCGGCGCGCCCTTCTTCCAATGTGCAGGGCCGGGGAAAGGCCCGCCACCGTGCAGCCGCGCAGGGTGCTGTTGTGTGGGGATGTAGACGCCATGGCGGCCGATGGGGGAGGGGGGCGGGCCGGGCGGGCAGGGGCAGGGGCGGGGGGGGGGCGGGGGGGGGGGGGGGCAGGGGCATTTATTCGCAGACACCTCGGCTCTTGCCCGGATGCGTTCCTCGGCGACTTTGCGTTCTGGCGCGTGGAGTCCGCGGGCCCGACTGATTTCAGGTTCTCTGCTGTGTGCGTGCGTGGTGCGCTCCGCGACTGATGTCTGCGCCGGGCGGCGGGTGGCTTCGCGTGGGCGTGCCCCGGCGAGCGCCGCGGGCGCCGGGGGAACTGCCGACGGCGCGCGGCGCGCCGTGTCTGGTGGTTTTGGGCCCGCTGGTGCCCCCAATGGTGAATCGCAGGCCTGGCCTCGTGGCTGGCGGGCCGTTGGCCGCCCGGGGCGCCTGGCGGCGGGCGGCGGTGGCGGAGTGGCTGGCGGCCGTGACCCGTCCAGCCCGCCCGCGATTTCGTCGCCGTCTACGTTCGGATGCCCGAGTCCGACTTCGACGCGCTCGCCTCAGGATGGTCGCAGAAGCAAGTGGGTCGTGCTCTCGCCAGGAGAGCCTGGGCCCAGGGGGCGCCCGAGCCTTCGGCCAGGGGCCCTCGTCAGGCGACCGATCCTGAAGGTTGCCGGGTCGCGCGGGCTCAAGTTCAACGCGGCAGATCTCGAGATCATGCTGTCAAGGTAATTGCGCGCGTCGCGTCGTGCGTGGGCGCCGTCGAGATTGTCGCCGAGGAGGCCGGCGCAGCTGCGACCGATTCTGCCGGGGCCTACTCCGTCAGGGCAGGCCCAGCAGGTGCGGCGGGCCCGGTCAGGCAGGTGGGCCAGTTGCTCCGGGTAGGGCGCCGGAAGAAGCCAGCCAGTCGCATCCGCTCGTCAGCGCCATCGCGCAGAAGCTCGCAGCTCAGCTGGCGGCGCCCCCCGCGGGCCCAGCGGTTAGAGGCCCTGGAGAGCCGGCGCGGGCGGCGGCAGTGCCGGCGCTGGCGCTGCCGTATCTCCCGCTCCTGCTGATCAACGTCCCCAGTCTGTCATGCCCTGCTGGGGCGTCTTCGCTATTCTACGTGGATTCTGCAGTCGTCTGGGACATGGGCGTCGGCGGCGGACTAGGCGACGCTTGCGGCGGCGACGGCGACGGGGGCCCCCCTTCCAGGGCCAAGGTCTGCAGGGGCGTTCGAGCAACTAGTTCTGTCCATGCAGCAGCATCGCAGCAAGCGTGCACGTACCTCATCCCCTGGGTCTCGAGTTTAACGCGCGCAGCCGCTGGGGTTTCATTGCTGCCGATGTCGCCGGCCGATCTGGTTTCGATTGTGCGCTGAGTTCGCTGGGTGTTCTTGACTGCTCAGCAGTGCGTGTTCAGGCGCGTCATGCTCTGCATGTGCTTGCCCGGGGCAATGAGTTGAGGTGCGTGGGCTGGGCTGCCGGGGGTTTCCCGGCCAGTGGGGTTGGTGGGCGAGACGCGACGGGCGGTCTTCCTCTGATGGCGCATGAAGATCTTGGGCTCGCTGAGTTACCTGGGCAAGAGTTCGATTGATCGCAGGCGCGCGTGCGCATTCTACGCGATGCAGCAGTCTGTCCAGTGGGTATTATGTGGATGAATCAGCATCGTCACAATTCTCAAGGCTTGCCCCCGGTCGGCTGGCACGCGCCGTCGAAGTTGGGGGACAGTAGCATCGGCGCGGCCTGCCCTTCGTCAGCTTAGGAGACGAGGGCGGCGCCCCAGAGCAGTTGCAAGTTGCGGGATGGGCGGAGAGTCTTACTGCAGTCACCTTTGGCTCCGTCTGCCATCGCGCGCACCTGGCTTCTCCATGCGGGCCCTGGACTTTTTCGTTATTTCGCGCGGGCTGCAGTGCGGCTCGGCGGTCGGTGTGCTTGGTGCTGTGGGGGCCCGCCGCGCAAGCCAGTCAAACCCGCGTTGCGAGGTGTTGCTCGGTTGCCCGATGTGCCGCGCGTTCGCGTTCCTCGCCAGTTCCCGCGTTTTTTGTCCAGGTGGGTGCTGCTTCCCCTGCCAGAGGTGGGTTCTTGTGCAGGCTATCATCAGCGCGGAGACGGGCGTCTCTGTGGTCTGGGTTGGCCTCGTCAGCGCGCTGTAGCAGGGGCTGCGAAAGGCCTGCGATAGTCCAGATGACCCGCGCGAGCATCAACTTGGACGGAGCACGCCGCTGCGCCGTAACAGGCGTCGGCAGGCCGCTCCTGCTCAGCCTCTGCACCCGCGAAAGTCGCACCCGCGAAAGTCGAGCGTTGCAGCGTGGTTTCGCGCGCTGACCAGTGTGCCCGATTCGCTCTTCAAGTTTCAGTTCTTTGACAGTCGCGCTGCCGCGCTCAGTGTGCGTCGGAAGCTGCCCGGGTCCTCGAGTGCTCCCCCCGTGGCCTTCGTTGGGCACTGGCGTTGGCTTTTAGGGGCAGCGGTCGACGTGGACTGGGCTTGCGCTATTTGATTTTGCGCAGGAGCCAGATTCGCTGCTCGTCGGCATCTGCGCGCGGCTCAGAGGAGGCGCGGTCGCGAGTCGACCTCGCGCGTGCACGACCGCGGCATTGCAGGCGGCGTCTCGCCCCGCGAGGCATCCCACTTCAAGATTCGTCGCTGATGGCAGCTCGCCTGCCGTTCCAGCTTTCAGGATCAAGAGATGCAGAAATTTGGGGAGTGGCGGAGTCGGTGCTGGATGGCGGGGCAGTTGGCGATCTCGTTGTTTAGCCCGCAGGTGCGGCCTGAGCTGCCAGGTTTGTCTTTGGCCGCGCTGCGGGATGGCCTCGCGACCTGGCGAGTTTCGTAGTAGCTTTTGGCACAAGCTTTGATCGCATCGCTCCTTGGCAGTTGTTCGAGTTGGCAGGCGAAGGGCTCGAATGTTTCAGGCAGCTCATCTTGGCCGTAGAGCGCGCGTGCACGTGGCCAGATATGTGGTCAAACAACGTGTAGTTCTTGGAGCGTGATGGAGGCCATAGGCCCATCGCGCTCCTGCGCGTCGCCGCCGGTGTTCAATGCAGGCTCCGTGGGCCGCTGCTCGGACGTTGCAAGAAGCGTTCGGGAGTTCTGGTGGTCGACCCAGGAGAAGGGGTCCGAACGCTTCGTCGAGGCACAGGCGGCCCGCTCGGAATGCGCTGTCAGTGGAGACAGCGATTGCGACTGTATGAAGCGCGACTTGCCAGTGGGGGCGACCCGGAAATTTGACTTTCCTCTGCGTCGGCTCAGGTTGGTGGTCGGCCTGTATCGGTCGCCGCGTGTTCTCGAGTATGCCGGGGTCAGCTTGGAGCTTATCGGCGCGCAGCAGGCCGTGCGTGCCGGTTACCAGTTTGCCACGCCGTGGCTGTAGATGGTGTTCCTCGGCCCTGTGCCCCAGTGGGCGCAGCGCGAGGTCCAGTTCGGAGTGGCTGACGATGGTTCTGCGTTGCGCGAAGTTGGCTTGCAGGGCCGCGCGTTCGAGTTGTAGCCCCGGGCCGCTTGCGCGACGAGCGTGTTGCCGTGCACTTACCAGTCAGCAGGCCCGAGAGTTGGTTGCTGGCTTCCAATTCTGTCCTGCGGGCTGCGCACGCTAGCGCGCTCCGCTCGTGGCGCATTCCAGTCTGAGCGGGATCTGGGGGATGGCTGCGCGGCGGGGGGGGGGTCGTCGAGCATTCCGATGAAATGTGGCGTGGCGTAGGCGTGGCTCAAGCGGCGAGGGCGCCGCGTGATCCGAGCAGCATTGCAGGCCTCCACCTCGCATGGGTCGGGGGTGATGGGCGCGCCCGGCACAGCTGCGGGCGGCCAGGTTCCTGCGGGTCTCGCTGCAGAGCCGCGAGCCTGCGGGCTGGTGTGTCACCTTAATGTCGCAGCTTTGGGGGGTCAATCACATCGAACCAGTTTACTCGCTCAAGGTTTCCTCATCTTTGCGCCTAGCCCTGGCAATCTGGGGCTCTGGGCCCCCGAGGAAGTTGTTGGGGCTGGGGTTCGCGATGCCTGGGCCGCCTTTTTTGGGCGCGCTTCTCCGTGGAATGCCATTTGAGGGCCTTTCAGTAGTGTTGCGAAGGTCGGGGTCGTCTTGGACGGGTTGCGGTGGCCCCGTCTCTGCGTCGGTGAGTTTTCTCTTGTCGCGCTTCGTCTTAAGACGGTGGCGCCCGCCATCGAACATATTGTTGACGACTTGGTGCTGGCAGCGAGTTGCTACTCATCTGCAGTGTGATGATTTGAGCATCGCGGCCCGCTTCCTGCGCCAGCGCGAGACGGCTCGCGCAAAGTTGAAGCCCGCGAACAGCTCACATCGTGTCCGCCGCATCAAGGGGGCCAGAGCCCCAAGCTCGGCAGGCTGCAGCGCAGCGCGCTGATATTGCGGAGTGCCGGATTTGTCGTGAGGCCCCAAGGACCTCGGTGCACAGACACCTGTCTTGCCTTGGCCATCTCGATGTTTTTCATATGGAGGCCCCCAGCCTCGCAGTGCCCATGTTGCAGGCCTCCTCGCGCCCTCTCGTCTGCCCGATCGCCGAGAGGCTGCTTGCGCGGCTGCGTGCTCCTTCGCCGCTCCTCCTGCCCCTCCCGTCGAGGCATGTATGGACAAGGTGGTCCGAACACCTTGAGGGGAACATCTTTTTAGACGGGGGCATGCTGGGTGTACAATTGCCCCTGATGGCTCAGTCTGGGGCGGGCGCCCAACGCGGCCGTCATCCTCGCGGGCGGGCTCCCATCTGGTTTGTATGACATCGATGCGCGTGAGTGACCTCTCGGCGGTATTGCAGGCGCTCAACTTAGCGCTCCCGCAGGCCACTTTCTGGACCGACTGCGCGTTTGTGCATGATGTTTTCTTTTCCAGAGGATGGGCCTTCTGCTGTCCCAGCAAAGCAGCGTGGGTTGGCCTCTGGTGTGTAATTTGGGTGGCATCGACGGTCGAGGCGGGATGAATTGCTTGGTTCTTCGCAAGGGTAAGGCTCACACCACTGTTGCTGACCTTGCGCGAGGGACCCTCGGTCACCGTGCTCGCCAGGGGAACTTGTCTGCTGATATGACGGCCAAGGATGCTGCGAGGTACTCTCGGGCTCCCCCTGCGTATCGTGACAGGCTTCGTGCTCGGAAAAGGTAGGTCTCTTGTCTGACCTCATGAGTCCGGCGCATCGGATGTAAATTGGCCGACGTTGACCGCATGCGTGTGCCGCCGCGCGAAAGGGCCATCGGAGAACCCGAGCCTGCTTGCACCGGTCTTCTGCCGACGCCCGTCGTGGCGCCTGTCATCAGCCGTGCCGATGGCACCCTTGCCGCGCTGCAGGAGGCCGGGCACGCCGCGCACCGAGCATTCCCAGTCTCTTGGGCCACCGGGGCGGAGGAGGCAGCCTGTGCCGTGCGTGGAACGGGCGGCGTCGCCCTCTCTGCCAGTTTCCGTTCGCCGTGCGTACAGCGTCCCTCGGTCTGGGGCGCGCGCGTGCTGAAGAATCTGGCCGGGGGAAGATGCCTGCAGGGCAAACGCTGGATTTTGTTGCCGGATCCCTGGCAACATTGGGACAGTGTCGGGTGTGGCCAAGCTCTCAGGCCACGGGCAAGTCGCCTGGGTGGGGCGCAGCCCAGGCGACGTGACAAAAAGGTCTCCCTCTGATGCCCGCCCGGTTCGTGTTCAGGATCGAGGGACCTCTCATTCCTTCTTCCTTTGACGGTCGCGCAGGATCAGGAGCACGGATGATGATGTAGAAAGGGGGGGAGGAGGAGGGGGAGGAATAGGAAGAGGAGGATGATGATGAGGAGTGGAAAGAGGCGGAGGAGGAGGAGGAGGAGGAAGAGGACCAGGAGGAATAGGAGGAGGAGGAGGAAGAGGAGGAGGAGGAACAGGAGGAGGAGGAGCATTAGGAGGAAGAGGAGGAGTATGTGGAGGAGGGGAGGCAGGAACAGGAGCGTGACGCAGATGATGAAGATAATGGTGATGCTGTTGTTGTTGATGATTATGATGGTGTTGATGATGTTGATGGTGCTGATCATCATCATGATGATGATTCTGATGGTTACGATGCTGGTGCTGATGCTTATGCTGATGATGATGCTGATGCTGATGATTCTGATGACGATGGTGGTGATTGTGATGGTGATGATGTTGATGATGACGATGATGATGATTCTAATGGTGATTATTTCGATTATGGTGATGATGATGATGATGATGGCGATGATAATGATGCTGATGCTGATGATGATGGTGATGAGGAAGAAACTGGGGATGATAATATGGATGAGGATGATGCTGATGATGCTGATGCTGATGCTGATGCAGATGCTGCTGATGATGATGATGATGATCCAGATGATGACAATGCTGATTACGCTGATCATGATGATGCTAATGATGATGATGATGATGATGACGCTGAGGATGATGGTGATGATGATGATGCTGCTGCTGATGATGATCATGATCATGATGATGCTGATGATGCTGATGGTCTGGATGCTCATCACGATGGTGATGATGATGTTGACGGTGATAGTGTTGGTGTCGGTGATGATGCTCATGATGATGCTGCTGCTGATGATGATAATGATGATGACGCTGATGATGAGGTGGATGCTGATGATGATGCTGATGATGATGATTGTGATGGTGATGGTGATGGTGATGATGCTGCTGCAGATGATGATGATGATGATGATGATGATGATGATGATGATGATGCTGATGCTGCTGATGATGATGGTGACAACGACGACGATGATGGTGATGATGCTGATGATGAACATGATGGTGATGATGCTGATGATGATGGTGATGACGACGATGATGATTATAATGATCATGATGATGATGATGATGATGATGATGATGATGATGATGATGGTGATGATGATGATGATGACGATTACGATGATTCATGATGATGATGATGATGATGATGATGATGATGATTATTATGATGATTATGATAACTATGATGACGATGAAGATGACTATGCTGATGCTGCTGATGATGATGATGATGATGATGATGATGATGATGATGATGCTGATGCTGATGATGATGATGATGATGATGCTGATGATGATGATGATGATGATGATGATGATGATGATGATGATGATGATGATGATGATGATGATGATGGGGATGAGAATGAGGAGGAGGAGGAGGAGGACACTGAGGAGAAGGAGGAGGAGTAGGAGGAAGAGGAAGAGGAAGAGGAAGAGGAAGAGGACGAGGAAGTGGAGGAGGATACGTTATATATCATCCAGGGAAATGGTCCCAGGAAGGCAAGGCGGAGGAACAGGAGGAGGAGGAAGAGGAGGAAGAAGAGGAGGAAGAGGACAGCAGGAGGTTAGGAGGAGGAGGGGGAGGAAGAGGATGATGATGATGATGATGAGGAGGAGAAGGTAGGGGATCCTCTTTAGTTTCTTACCGTTGACCCCCTTATTTTTCAAGCGCATGCTTGCAGCCGTATTGAGCCGTACTGAGGCCGTATCACGTATTTTTCTGTTACCACATTGGCGTTGTGAATTTTGCCGTTCAGAGTCTTGCCAACGCAAGAGGAGGTTGGACGTAGCAGGTATGAGGTAGGGGGATATTGAGGGAGGAGAAGGAGGAGGGAGTGGGACGAGGGGGTGGAGGAGGGAATAGTTGGGTGATGCTGCTGATGAGGAGGAAGAGCGGAAGGAAGGGGCAGGAGGGGGGATGGGGAGGAGGAGGAGGAGGAGGAGGAGGACGAGGGGTCAGAAAGGAGGGAGGAGGAGGAGGAGGACCAGAGCAAACACAAGATGCACCAACGATGCCACAATGTGGCCGCCCGTCCCAAGTCCGCTTCTAATTTGCCTGTCCCAAGATGTAGCAAGTATTCGAAAACACCACGGAAGTGCGCGGCGCTAAGGAGGGAACCACACAGTGAAAGCAACCCTCCTCCATCCATGTAGCTCTTTTAAGCGTTTAGAGCGATGGCGACGCCCCCCCCATCTGTGCAAATCGGATCGGAAGTATCAGGCGAAACGCCTGGCCCGCCCTACCGACGGGTCTGGTGGCTAGAGGGGGAAACGTTATCTTCCAGGAAAATTGATAGATGAGGGCAAGGCGGAGGAACGGAAGACGAGGAGGAGGACAGGAGGAGGATGACGAGGAGGAGGAGGAGCAGGAGGAGGAGAAGGAGGAGAACGAGGAGGAGGATGGCGAGGATGATCAGGAAGATGACGCCTGCAAGCCGGAGGTGAAATGGCGAGTCTCCTGCGCCGAGTCTCGCCCGAGCAGGCAGCAGAGTCAGTTTCGAAATTTCTCCTCCCATGGCATGTGTTTGTTGGCCTCTGGTTCGGCCGTGCTCGGTCCGGTTCAATTTGGATGCTCTCCCAATACGATGCGGCCTGCTCCGATTCACTCTTATCAATCCTGCAATTCTGACGAGGACCAGGATGCCAGGGACGTGATAGATATCGACGAGAGCGCGATCTGGGAGTCCAAGACGGCGCTTCGCTCCCTTCGTTCCATTTCCCCCGGCTACCTCCTGTGACTCTATTCTCCTGTTGTGCTCCGTTCCGAGTGCGGTGGGAGAGTGCAGACCCAGACGTTGTTGCCTCCTTCACTAATGTTCTTATGCTTCCTTAATTCAGGAGCCTCCTCCTCCCGCAGACAGTTCTGAGTCATTATCCAGCTGCTTGCGGCAAGTCCCGCCACCGTGCCAGCCCAGCACCGCAGGCTGTCACGTATGCAGTGTGACACCTCGTGCCCCCAGGCTTGGAAGAGCCGTGAGGAGGATGGGAGCGCCGGGGAGCGCCTGGGAGCGCCTGAGAGCGCTTGGGAGCGCCTGGGAGCGCCTGGGAGCGCCAGGGAGCGCCTGGGAGCGCTTGGAACGCATTTGGGAATTTAGGGGCCAACGGCTCTAAACCCTAAAAGGCTTTAGTTTGGGAGGTTGCCGGCCATGCGGCCGGGGGTGGGAAGATGTTGCACCTCCTGCCCCCTTCGCCAAGCTTGCTCGGGTCGGCTAACCGCCCCCCCAATCAAGCTTGCCGAAGGGGGGGCAGCATTGCCTGGACTGTCGGCCGCTGCGCTAAGAGAAGCCCTACGAGCGCCTGGGACCGCCTGGGACGGCCTGGGGGCGCTTGGGAGCGCTTGGGAGCGCCTGGGAACGCGTGAAAGCAGTTGGCAGCGCTTAGGAGCGCTTGGGAACGCTTGGAAGCGCTTGGGAACGCCTGGGAGCGCTTGGGAGCGACTGGGTGCACCTGGGAGCGCCTGGGAGCGCCTGGGAGCGCTTGGGAGCGCTTGCGGGCGCTTGGGAGCGCCAGGGAGCGCCTGGGAGCGCCTGGGCGCGCCCCGGCGCGCTTGGGAGCGCCTGTGAGCGCCTGGGGGCGCCTGGGAGCGCTTGGGAGCGCTTGGGGGCGCCTGGGAGGATGATGATGGTGGTGGTGATGATGATATCGATGTTACTGTGACTGATGATGATGATGCTGATGGTGATGATGATGATGATGATGATGATGATGATGATGATGATGATGATGATGATGATGATGATGATGATGATGCTGATGCTACTTTTGTTGATGGTGGTGATGATGCTGATGGTTGTGACGATGCTGATGATGATGCTGATGCTGATGCTGCTGATGATGGTGATAAGGATGATAATGATGATGATGATGATGATGATGATGATGACGGTGGTGGCTGTGATGGTGCTGTTGGTGATGATCTGATGATGATGATGCGGTTGTTGTTGATTGTGATGGTGATGATGGTTGTGCTGATGATGCTGATGCTGATGATAATGACGGTGATGGTGATGGTGATGGTTGATGCTGTTGTTGTTGATGCTGATGACGACGCGGCTGCTGCTGCTGCTGCTGATAATGATGCTGATAATGCTCATGTTGATGACGACGATGACGACGAGGACGAGGAGGATCAGGAGGAGGAGGAGGGGGAGGATGAGGAGAAACCGGAGGAGGAGGAGGCGGCGGAGGCGGAGGAGGAGGAGGTGGAGCAGGATAAGGAGGAGAATGAGGCATGGCTTCGTACGTGACACCTTGACGTGGCACGTCTGTGTTCACTATGTGAGGGGCTCCTATGGAGCTCTTTTGGGTCGTGTTGGGGCTATGTTGGACTCCTGTGAGGCAGTTTTGTGGGTCACTTGGGCCCTCTTGGGCTTTTCTTAGCCGTCTTGGGGCTCTCTTAGGCCGTCCTGGTGCCCTCTTTGCCATATCCTTGGTGTCAGGGGGTCGTCATGAGGCCGTCTTTGCACCCTCTTGGGCCGTCGAAAGGCCGTATAAGGCCGTCTTGTATTCCACGGGAGGCCTTCTTGGGCCGTGTTGGGGCCGTCTTGGATACCTCTTGGGCTATCGTGGGGACCTCTCGGGTTATCTTGAGGCCCTCTTGGGGGCCTCTTTGGCTGTCTTGGGGCCGTCGTGGAGGCTTCTTGGGCCGCCTTGAGCCCACAGACGCCTTAAAAGGTCAGAATGCAAAACTCATTCAAACACCAACGGGGAGCTCAATGAATTTGGCCTCGTCGGACCATGTTGGCGGTCCTTTTGTAGCCCTTTTGAGCCCTCTTGCAGGCATCTCAGGCCGTCTTGAGGCCCTATTCGGCCGCCTCGGGGCCATCCTGGGGCCATCTTGGGTGTCCTCGCTCGCCTGCATGGGCCGTCTTGGAATCTCGGGACGCGGACCCATGGTCTGGTTACGAGGGGCTGTGGCCTCGGAAGCGCAGATCCAGGGTTTGCTACGAGGGATCGTGGCCTCGAGTGGGGGGGGGGAATGCGCGCAGCGGTCCCTGGGAGTACAGACGCCCTACTGTGCAGCATTGGGCATTCTACCAGGTCTCACCGTGCCAGGGGGGCACGGTGGCGGATACACAGCTCAGCGTGCCAGAGGGTATGGGGGGCGGACCTGAGATGCAACACGAAGCATGTGCCACCATTGTTTAATTAGCTTTCGTCTTCTTATCTTTCTTATGCTTATTCGTCTTCACCCCCTTCCTCTTTCTTCCTGCCGCTTCTATCGCATTCCACCTCATCCCATCTCATCCACCGAACCTCCTCTAGCAGCGTGTTTCCTTGCAACTGTCCCCCTCCAGCATCTAGTGGCCTTCGGCCAATCCCGCCACCGTGCTTGGATTGTAGGTCGGATGCTTTTTTTCTTGGATGCCTATGGGGACCTCTTGGCCCGTTCGGGTCCTGATCGGATCAGACCCGTTCGGGTCCTGATCGGATCGGACCCGTTCGGGTCCTGATCTGCCTGTCACCACTCTCGCGTATAATTTTTGGTTTGGCTTCCCGCGTATTATCTGTTCAAAGCCGTATGATGATCGCGATGTAGGGGGCATAACATTTGGGCGCCGAAGGGAGAGCCAATCAGGAAAATCCCACGGGCCCAACCGCGTGATGCTCACCCTGAGGTATCACTTCTGTTTTGGTACCCCCGACCACTCTCCTTTTCAGCAGCCCATGGCCATCACGATGTAGCAGGCCTAGCACTTGGGCGGCGCAGGTGGGAGTCGACCAGGGTTGTTCCACGGGCCCTTCGCGTCCAGATGTGTGCAGATTTGTTCCCAACCATCCTGTGGTGTTGGGTCCTCGTTTTGAAGAGACGGTCCCCGCGTCTCCTCCTCCTCCAGTGCCCCCCCCAGTCGGGTGTACCACATGCGCCCGCCACACCCAGTACGGCGTTTCGTGGCCCCATAGGGAGCTCCACGTAAGGCCCCAGTGGGGTGTATGCGTCCGCCACACCCAGTACAGCGTTCCGTGGCCAGTGGGACCGTCCGCATGCGTCCCGCATACCCACTTTGGCATTTTCTCCCACCCAGTGCAGCGTTTCGTGGCCCCATAGGGAGCTCCACCGGAGCCCCCAGTGGGACCGCCCGCATGCGTCCCGCACTCGCAATTTGGCATTTCCACGCACCCAGCACAGCGTTTCGTGGTCCCACTAGGGAGCTCCACGTAAGACCCCAGTGGGGGTAGCACATGCGTCCGCCACACCTAGTACGGCGTTTCGTGGCCCCATAGGGAACTCCACGTAAGGCCCGCCAGTGGGGGTACCACATGCGACCGCCACACCCAGTACAGCGTTTCGTGGCCCCATAGGGAGCTCCACGCAAGGCCCCAGTGGGGGTACCACATGCGTCCGCCACACCCAGTACGGCGTTTCGTGGCCCCATAGGGAGCTCCATCCGAGGCCCCAGTGGGAGTGGCCACATGCGTCCGCCACGCCAAGGACAGCGCTTCGTGGCCCCATAGGGAGCTTAACCGAAGCCCCCAGTGGGGCCGCCCACATGTGTCTCACACGCCCAGCACGGCGTTTCGTGGCCCCATAGGGAGCTCCATCCGAGGCCCCAGTAGGGGTGGCCACATGCGTCCGCCACACCCAGTACAGCGTTCCGTGGTCAATCGGACTGTCCGCATGCGTCCCGCACACCAATTTGGCATTTTCACCCACCCAGCACAGCGTTTCGTAGCTTTCGTAGCCCTAAAGGGAGTTTCACCCAAGCCCCCAGTGGGTCCGCCCACATGCGTCCCACACACCCAGTTTGGCATTTTCACCCTCCCAGTACAGCGTTTCGCGGCCCCTTAGGAAGCTCCACCGAAGCCCCAGTGGGACCGTCCCCATGCGTCCTGGAAGGTCACTTTGGCTTTTTACACCCACCCAGTACAGCGTTTCGTGGCCCCATAGGGAGCTCCACCAAAGCCCCCAGTGGGTCCGTCCGCATGCGTCCCGGAAACCTAATGTGGCGTTTTCACATACCCATTACAGCCTTTCGTGGCCCCGTAGGGAGCTCCACCGAAGCCCCCAGTGGGACCGTCCGCATGCGTCCCGGAAATTCAATTTGGCCCCCAGTGGCACCGTCCGCATGCGCCCCCCCCCCCCCCCCCACACACACACACCCAGTTTGGCATTTTCACCCACCCAGTACAGCGTTTCGTGGCCTCATAGGGAGCTCCACGTAAGCCCCCAGTGGGGGTTCCACATGCGTCCGCCGCGCCCAGTACAGCGCTTCGTGGCCCCGTAGGGAGCTCCACGTAAGGCCCCAGTGGGGGTAGCACATGCGTCCGCCACACCTAGTACGGCGTTTCGTGGCCCCATAGGGAGCTCCACGTAAGGCCCGCCTGTGGGTGTACCACATGCGTCCGCCACACCCAGTACAGCGTTTCGTGGCCCCATAGGGAGCTCCATCCGAGGCCCCACTGGGGGTACCACGTGCGTCCGCCACACCCAGTACGGCGTTTCGTGGCCCCACAGGGAGCTCCATCCGAGGCCCCAGTAGGGGTGGCCACATGCGTCCGCCACACCCAGTACAGCGTTTCGTGGCCCCATAGGGAGCTTAACCGAAGCCCCCATTGGGGCCGCCCGCATGTGTCTCTCACACACCCAGTACGGCGTTTCGTGGCCCCATAGGGAGCTCCATCCGAGGCCCCAGTGGGAGTGGCCACATGCGTCCGCCACGCCAAGGACAGCGCTTCGTGGCCCCATAGGGAGCTTAACCGAAACCCCCAGTGGGGCCGCCCACATGTGTCTCACACGCCCAGCACGGCGTTTCGTGGCCCCATAGGGAGCTCCATCCGAGGCCCCAGTAGGGGTGGCCACATGCGTCCGCCACACCCAGTACAGCGTTCCGTGGCCCCATAGGGAGCTTAACCGAAGCCCCCAGTGGGGCCGCCCACATGTGTCTCTCTCTCTCTCACACACCCAGTACGGCGTTTCGTGGCCCCATAGGGAGCTCCATCCGAGGCCCCAGTAGGGGTGGCCACATGCGTCCGCCACACCCAGTACAGCGTTCCGTGGCCAATCGGACTCTCCGCATGCGTCCCGCACACCCCATTTGGCATTTTCACCCACCCAGCACAGCGTTTCGCGGCCCTAAAGGGAGCTTCACCGAAGCCCCCAGTGGGACAGCCCGCATGCGTCTCGCATTCGCAATTTGACATTTTCACCCACCCAGCACAGCGTTTCGTGGTCCCACTGGGGAGCTCCACCGAAGCCCCCAGTGGGACCGTCCGCATGCGTCCCACACGAGCAATTTTGCATTTTCTCCCACCTAGCGTAGCGTTGCGTAGCCCCATCGGAAGCTCCACCGAAGCCCCCAGTGGGACCGTCCGCGTACGTCTCGCAAACCCAATTTGGCATTTTTACATACCCAGTACAACGTTTCGTGGCCCCATTACAAGCTCCACCGCATCCCCCAGTGGGACCGTCCGCATGCGCCCCGGAAGCTTACTTTGGCATTTTCACATACCCATTACAGCCTTTCGTGGCCCCGTCGGGAGCTCCAACGAAGCCCCCAGTGGGACCGTCCGTATGCGTCCCGGAAGCCCCTTTTGGCATTTTCTCATACCCAGTGCAGCGTTTCGTGGCCCCATGGGGAGCTCCACCGAAGCCCCAGTTGGACCGTCCGCGTGCGTCCCACTCACACAATTTGGCATTTTCACCCACCCAGTACAGCGTTTCGTGGCCCCATAGGGAGCTCCACCGACGGCCCCAGTGCTACCGCCTGCATGCGTTCCCCCCCGCCCAGTGCAGCGCGTCGTGGCCCCATAGGGAGCTTCGCTGAAAAAAGATATTCACAATTGCGGTACCCACAACTGCATATGGTTGGGCCCTTCGCGAGGATAATTTTTCATTGAAATTAACTGATCATTGCGATGCAGTAGGCATGGACATTTGGGCACCTCACCAGGGCACTGTTCCCGATCGCGCACATATTGTGGGGACGTCTCGAGCGAAACTCTGGTTTCCCTCCCCTCAGTCAGTCCTGTTCCCGCATAGCCCCGTGGCCGTCGCGATGTAGCAGGCGTAGCACTTGGGCACCCCACGGGGGAGCCGACAGGGGGTGCTACGCTTGGCCCAGGTCGCGCGCAGTTTGATTGGACGTCTCGGACGACGCGCGTATTTTATCTCCCATACCCCTTTCCTTTGGAGAGCTCCATGATCACCGTGATGTGGCAGGCATGTCATTTGGGCGCTCTACCGCGGGGAGGCGGGGTGGCGGGGAAGGGCGCCAGGGGGTACTACAATTGCCAGTTCACGAGTGGTTTTTGGGGAATTCTCAAGTGGAGTGCTTTGTCGTCCCACGGCATCCTCTCCTTTCAGCGTCATGTGACCATCGCGATGTAGCAGTCCGTCATTCATGAAAGATTATTGCGAGTGCTCTCCCTCCCACCTCCGCGACCGCAGTTGTTTGGGTTCAAACAAGGTGCGGCCCGCGCGCGGGCGATTCTTCCGCCTGCGGGCGAGACCCCCCCAGGGGGAGGCTTGCTGCCGCGCGGCTCGCGGCTCAGCAGGAGGAGCCGTGGATCCCTGTCCCCTGTCGGGAGCGCGAGCCGCGGCAGGCGGAGAGGCTTGGGCCATGGCGCCCAAGAAGCGGCCTGCGGCTGCAGCGCGGCGTGCCTCGGCCGCGCTGCGCCGCCCAGCCTCGCTGGCGCCGAGGGCGGTGCGAGGCAGGCGCAAGCCCGAGGGCGCGCGCGGGGACCGAGGCCGCCCCCGCGGCCACCCGCCACCGCGCCCCGACGGCGGCGCCACCAAGCCGAAAGGCGGCGGGGGCGGAGGGGGCCGCGGAGGCAGTCGAGGCGGACGGCGGGGTTCAGCCTCAGGGCTCCGCCAGTCTGCGCTGCGGCGCTCCCGCTCGGGTGGACGTGGGTCGCGCAAGGGCGAGCGCCTCGCGCCTGGCGACCGAGCGGCTGCTGGCCTTGATGACGACGACGACATCGGAGCCGACTCGCGTCACGAAGCGGGCCGCCCAGCTGGTGAGTGGTACCAGGGCGAGACCTGGCCGACGGCTGCCGCGTCGGGCCCGAGGAAGGGCCAGCCGCCGATCATCGAGGTCGAGATGGGCGGGCTGGCGACGTTCAAGGTGCTCGGACAGGCAGCGCAGGACGACGGCACGGTTCCCGACCCGATGTACGGCGAGTCCCCGCCCATGTGGGAGGCCGCCTACATGGGCGCGGAGAAAGCCGCCCAGCGGAGGGGGCTCGCCGTGGCGTTCGACGATCCGGTGAGGACACCAGTGCTGCACTTCTGCTCGGTGGCGGTTCATGCCGACGAGCTCCGCCTGGGCGAGGACCTGGTCGACGCGCAGGTGCTGCACGTGGGTCGCTGGCGCTGCGCCGCGCTGCCGTTCCGCGGCTGCGCAGGCGAGGAGCTCACGCGCGACCGGGAGGGCCAGGCCATCGCGGGCGCCAGGCGCGTGCAGGGCAGGCCAGCGAAGCGGAGCTCGCTCCCTGGGCCACCCGCTGGTCATCGGGGAGAGCGCGGGACGGGCGCCGACGGCTCCAAGTCGGACGCCCGCCGCGAGGGGCCGCGAGGTGGCGCGTCGGCTCGCGCCCGCGATCGAGGGCTGAGCGCGCGGCTGGGCGAGCTGCGCGAGCGTGCTGCCCAGCACGGCCGCCCCGCAGGCAGGGGCGGGGGGCTGCGGTCTGCGCCAGCGAGGATCCGCTCCGACAGTCCCGAGGGCGAGGGGGGGCGAGGGGCCCTGGTCGTGGCAAAAAGTGCTGAGAGGAGCCGCTCGCCTCGCCGGGAGAAGGCCCGCGACAGAGCGTCCAGTGCACCTGCCGAGGGCCGCGCCAGCCTCGGCAGCAAGATCCTGGACAAGGCCAGGTCGAGAGGCACCAGCCCTCAGCGTGGCAGCTCTGCAGGCGGGGGTGGAAGCTCTCGCGGCTCGCCTCGACGCGAGGCGAAGCGCGAGAAGAAGAAGCGCCGCGAGGAGTCTGACGGCAGTGCGTCGAGTGAGGGGTCGTCGTCGAAGCGTTTTCACGACGCCCGCCTCTCCGCGCGCGACAAGGCCAATCGCCTTTTGGAGAGGAAGCCGGGCGTTATCACGGAGCGCGACTTGACGAAGATGCGCGGCTACCTCGTCAGCAAGGGGCGCGCGGTCGAGGGCGACGCGGCGCCGTGCATGCTCAACTACTTCACCAGCGTGTACCTGCCGAGCTGCCAGGGCAAGCTTCACGCTCGCAACGAGCTCGAGATGCGCGCGCTGGCAACAGCGGTCGACGCAGTTCTCGAAGTTGATCTGGGGACTGCCACGGACGTGCTGATCCAGCAGTACAAGTCCATCGAGCAGCTCCACGCCGACGGGGGCACGTGGAAGGTGGCTCGGCATGCCTCGGTGGTCGGCGACGGTCGCGTCAGCATCGCGGACGATCGCGAGCGCGAAGCCTTCCTCAGGGACGAGAAGAGGGACATGCATTACCGCAAGCTGGAGGGCCAGGTCGGGTCGAACCGTGGCCAGTATTGACAAACACCCGCGGGGGGGCCGGCAGTGATCGGAGTGCCCCCGCGGTCAGGGTCGGAAGGCCCTGGAGGAAGCCGTGCTGTCGAGCTGAGGCCAGCAGGGCGGGGGGTCGGCTCTCGAGAGCGCAGTCCCGCAGGGCGTGTCACGCTGACGCCAGCGAGAGACGCGACCTCGGCCGGCCGCAGTCCCTCGGGCGACAACCGTGGAGGAGACAGGGTTCGCTTCTCGGAGTCCCCGCCGAGGAGGAAGCTGTGCAACCCTGCGAGCCCTGCGGCCCGCGTTGGATCGGACGGGGAGGAGTTGTCCCAGGAGGGCGATCGCGATCGCGCACCCCGTGGCGGCGCACGGCAGGTGCGGACCCCCTCACCGCCGCCGAAGGCGAGGCCCAAGGGCAGAGGCAAGGGCAAGCCGAATGCCAAGGGCAGATCCAGTGGGAAAGGCAAGGGCTCGGGGCCAGGCAAGGGCAAGGAACCGAGGAAGGGCTCCCCTCAGTATTGGTTCGCCCTTCGCCAGGCCAACAAGAAGAAGGGCCGCTGAGGGCCCTCCCCTCGGCCTCGCTCGCACCCATCAAGGACCTATCAAGGCGACGCGAGAGGCGGCGGAGACGGACCAAGCTCGGGCGCCTGGCTGCTCCACGCCAGCAGCCCAGCGCGGTGGCCAGGCGTGCCCTGGGCTTGAGGCCCTTCGAGGGTTGATCGATCCACCCGAGCTGTCGGGCCTGGGGCTGCCAGCCATTGGCCCCCTCCTCGCCCGCTGCCTCCCCCTCAGGGCGTCACCAAGGGTCGGTTGCAGCGCGGCGGCCTCGCGCGGCCGCGGCTCCATGCCGATGGCTGTCGGGGGAGAGAGCGGGTGGGGCGAGGAGTACAGGCAGACTGCAGCCTACAGGCAGCTCGAGCGTGAGGGGGGCGACGTGGGCCGCCACCGAGCCCACCCTGTCCCTGACGGGCTGGAGGTCTGGCTCGAGCTGGCCATGCGAGCGCTTAACACCATGTGGTCGGCACGGCGCTCTTGCTGGCCAGGCGACGCATCCAGCGGCGTCAAGAGGAAGGTCCAAATGTTCTGGAACCTGGAGAGGACGGTCGAGTCTTTCCTGGCATCAGGCCCGGAGTTGCCAGCAGACCGCCGTCACATTCCTGACGCCCAGGCAGGTCACCTACACCGGGGAGGTCGTCAGGAAGGCAGAGGACCTCTCATGGTCCCGAGTGCTGCCGAGCTTGCCGCCGCTTGCGCGATGTGCATCGCTGGACGTCATGTCCCTGTGCGACGCCAGGATGCAGGAGTGGTTCAGTCGCCCCGAGCTCACGTTGGCGCCGCTGGAGTCAGTCAGCGAGAGACCACGTCCAGGCCGGGTGATGTGTGAGCCGCCGTCGCGCATTCCCCTAGGGAGAGGTCTCCTCGAACGTGGGCTGGTGGTGCCGCTTCGAGAGCAGGACCTCATCACAGTGGCGGGGCAGCCCCTTCTAAACGGGCTTTTCGGGGTCCCGAAGGGAGAGCCCTCGCCGAATGGTGACCCTGGGACCTTGGGGCTCATCGTGAACTTGACGGCGACCGACTCCCTCACGGTCGACTTCGAGGGGGACATTGCGGCGCTTCCCTACTTCGCACAGTGGCGCTCGCTCATCATCGGCCCAGGTGAGGAGCTCACGTGGTCTTTCGACGACCTCAAGGGCGCCTTCTACCTGTTCAGGCTCCCAAAGTGCTGGGCGCCGCTGTTCGCGTTCGACGTCAAGTTCACGCCTCGGGGGCTCGGGCTGCAGGGGCAATGGCCGAGCAGCGTCTACCTCGGGGCGGTCGCGATGCCCATGGGGTACAAGAGCGCGATGGGGCTCGTCCAGTACCTGCACCGCCGCATGCCGGTGCAGGGCCTGCAGTCTCCCCTCGGCCTTCCGCAGGCGAGGGGGATCCGCAAGGGCCGCGGAGTGCCAGCCTTGCGAGTTGGGGGAGGCATGCGCGATGTCTGGCAGGTGTATTGCGACGACGCCGACTACGCGGAGAAGGTCGAGCGGCGTGCGTGCGAGCCCCACTCCGCCGAGGGGGGCCATGTTGAGGAGAGCGGTGACGATGGGCGCTTCGCCCAGGCGGTTCGCGCCAAGTACCGCGCCCTCGATGTCCCTCTCAGCGAGAAGAACGGCACCAGAGTCAGCCATTGCTAGCGCCTGGGCGCCTGTGTTGATGGCCGTGACAGGAGAGTCGTTATCCCCGCGGCTAGAGCAGGGCTGGCGGTGCAGCTGACGCTGCACCTTCTGTGCTCCAAGGTCAGCAGGAAGGACGTGCAGGTGGTGGCAGGGCGCTGGTGCCACCTCGACTGCTTCCGTCGGGAGTGCTCCTGCGTCTTCACGCGCGTCTCGAAGCTGATCAACGCCTGGACGGGGCCGCCTCGGCCGTATCTGTCTCCAGCTGTGAGCGCGGAGTTCTTCCTGCCGCTCTGCCTCTTCCCGTTGCATTAGTTCGATCTGATATGCCCAGTCTCCCCGATGGTCACCTGCAGTGACGCCTCGGAGACCGGTGGGGGCGCGTGCTGGAGCAACAAGCTTCGCCCGTCAGCCGTCGCCCCGTCGCTGGCCGACCTCTGCCAGGGTCGTGCAGCCAGGAGAGACGAGGTCGGACTGGTGGAGCTCTTCAGCGGCATCGGGGGCGGCAGGATGGCCTTCGACCGCCTGGGGATTGAGGTCGCCGCCCACGCCACCGCAGAGCTGCTGCCCAAGGCTCGGCGCGTCAGCCATCAGCAGTGGCCGTCAGGGATAGAGCTCGGAGACGTGACCAAGATAACGCTGAAGACCATCAAGGCCGTGATGTCGAAGGCGCCCCACTTGCGCGTCGTGTTCGTGCTAGGGGGATCCCCCTGCCAGGGAGTCGCTCGCATCAACGCATTTGGGCAGGGTTGGGCGGAGGACCGCGCGCGACTGGTGCAAGAGCTACCTCGCGTAGCAGGCCTTGTGCGAGCCGCCCTCCCCGATGTCCAGGTATTCACCCCGGGCGAGAACGTCGGCTCGATGACGGCCGCCGACAGGGGAAGATTCAGCCAGGTCATGGGAGTCGTGCCCGTGGAGCTCTGTGCCAGCGGGCGCAGTCGGGTCAAGCGGCCGAGGCTCTACTGGGTCGACTGGCCGCTCGGGCCCGAGAACTCAGAGTTCCAGTACCAGCAGAAGGACGAGGTCATCGAGGCAGTGCTCACTAGCAGCTGGCCGAGTTGGGCAGAGCAGCTCGAGCAGGGTGCGCGCCGTCCGCGGGGAGAGAAGGGAGCTTGGGCCACTTTTGTGCGCTCCATCCCTCGAGAGGCCGCCGCCTTCCCCAGCGGGGCTGGGAGTGACCGACCAGGCTGCGCGCGAGCGCTGGGCGGCGGACAAGTACCGCTACCCGCCGTACCAGTACTGCAGGGGCAACCTGGTCGAGGCATCCGCCGCTTCGGCGAGGACTTGGGAGTCGGGCGCCAAGCGCAAGCTCCGACCTCTGACCAGCAGAGAGCGGGCTGTGCGCCTAGGGTTTCCCTGGAACCATTGCAGCTGGGCCGTGCCCAAGTCCGAGTCGGGGTCGATCGACGAGGACGTCAAGTGCTCGCTGCTGGGTAACTCCTTCTCAGTCCCGGTGGTGGCCTTCCTGCTTGGAAGTGGTTTGGCGGCCGCTGGAGTCTTGGGCGAGCCGCCGACTGTCGCCGAGTGCTGGGGGGCCCCAGGTGGGGAGGGAAGCCTCTATCTGGAGTTGCTGCTGGACGCGCCTGCCGCCGAGGCGACCCCCGATCAAGTGCACCGCGCCCTTTGCGAGTCACTTGTGCGGAACGCCATCTTCAAGGGCAGCGATGCGCGGGCCGCGACGGGAGGCCTTTGGAAGCCTGCGGGTTGGCCAAGGCGAGGCGTTGATGCAGACCGCTGGCTTTGGCGCACGTGCCTGAGCTTCAAGCAGGGAGGCGCGCACATCAACGTCTTGGAGCTGCAAGCCCTCTTGACCGCCGTGTCTTGGCGCATGAGGAGCCGTGCGAACATGCGCGCGAGGTTTATTCATTTCTGTGATTCTCAGGTTTCCATAGCAGTGGCCTGCAAGGGTAGGTCGCAGTCCCGCCAGCTTCAGTCCATCCTCATGCGCTTGAACGCGCTCCTGCTATCCACGTCCAGCCACCCATTCTGGGTCTTTGTTCGGTCGGAGCTCAATCCGGCCGACGCTCCGAGCAGATGGCGGCAGCCATAGTGCTCAGTGGCGGGACGAGGCAGCAGAGAAGGGATGAGCGAAGCAGAGCGGGAACCCTGAGATCATTGCAGCTCCAACCGCGCACTGTCCAGCAGTATTTGGAGGCCACACATATATTTTTCCCGTGGCTCCTGCGCCTTGGCGAGCCCTTGCCTGTCTCGATCCCAGCCGCCGACGAGAGATTCTTGGGGAGTATCTCGAGGATTGTTGGGCGGCTGGGGAATCCAAGAGCTTGGTGGGAGACGCGTTGTCGGGGCTCCAACATTTTGTTCCAAGTTTGCGCAGAGGTCTCAACGATTCTTGGAGACTGTTCGGCACCTGGTCTAAGACAGAAATCCCTTCCCGTGCTCGGCCGCTGTTGCCCGCGCAGGCGCTGGCGATGGCAGGCTTTGCGCTAGAGGAAGGAGACAAAGCGACAGCTGCGGCATAACTAGTGTGCTTCAACGGCGTCTTTCGCCCCGTCGAGTGCATGTTGACAGCTGGGCAATGCACCTTTGACCTGGGCCGTGGCGTGGTGCACCTCGACCTCGGTTTCACCAAGGGGGGTAAGAGGTCAGGCACCGCCGAGCGCGTCACCATCGACGAGCTCGAGGCTGTTGTGCTCCTTGCCGAGCTTTTGCAAGGACGCCCAGCTGGCACCCAGCTGTGCCCCCGCGGTACGGGCGGCTTCCGCCGTGCCTTCAGGAGACCGGTCCAGTCCATTGGGGCCGACCCTGATAGGTACAAGCCGTGCTCGCTGCGCCGGGGAGGGGCCGCCCGCCACTTCAAGATCCTGGGAAGTTTCTCCAAGACATGTGTTCGCGGCCGTTGGAGGCACCAGCCCACGGCTCGCATTTACATCCAGGACGGCGTGGCCATGCTGGAGCGCCACGGCCTCAGCGCGAAGGAGCGACGGTTGACAGCCAGGGGAAAGTCTTTGCTACGCCGTCGTCTTTGATTTCCGTGCCCTGGGCCCTCGGACGCCCATCAGCTCCGCCAATTCAGTGCAGCGTGGTAGGTCACGCGCGCTGGGAGTGTATGCATGGAGTGGGCGCGCGCCTGAGTGCTGCGGCTTGCCACCCTCGGCGCCCAGCGACCAGGCAGACCGAGCCGCCTCCTGCGTCCAGCGCGACGCTCCCGACGGCCGTCGGAGGGAGGTGAGGGCGGTTCGCCTGGGCCGTCTGGCGCCCTGCTCCTGATGTAGCCCGCCGCATCGCCATTAAGGTGCGGGCTGCCGCGGCCAAGTGAAGAAGAGGAGCGCGGCCGCGGCAGCATCAGACGGGGGCGGAGGAGCACTAGTCCGTCATTCATGAAGATTAGTGCGAGTGCTCTCCCCCCCACCTCCGCGACCGCAGTTGTTTGGGCCACCGACCCCGCCCAGCAACGCTGGCGCCCTGAGAGTTTCTTAACCTGAATGCATCAAGGGCTCTCGCCCCCGCTGAGGGGAGAAGAGTGGGCGCGCGCCTGAGTGCTGCGGCTTGCCGCCCTCGGCACCCAGCGACCAGGCAGACCAAGCCGCCTCCTGCGTCCAACGCGACGCTCCCGACGGCCGTCGGAGGGAGGTGAGGGCGGTTCGCCTGGGCCGTCTGGCGCCCTGCTCCTGAGGTAGCCCGCCGCATCACCGCTAAGGTGCGGGCTGCCGCGGCCGAGTGAACAGGAGCACGGCCGCGGCAGCATCAGACGGGGGCGAGGAGAGGAGGAGTGAGGAGCACTAAACATGGGCACTCGTGTTCTCCGAGCTGGAGCCGACCAGCGGTTTATCTCGGGCGTCATGGCCCACCCCATCCCAAGACTTGCTTACAGTTCCATCCACTGGTACTCAATCGTCCCGCCTCGCTTGTCATTGCCCATGAGGTCATAGGCAGGGAGCTCGCCAGATAAGAGATGCCCATAGTCTCCGGCCTCCTCCCGCCTCCTCCAGCCTCCTGCCCTCTCTTCGCCGTCGCTGGGGGGCTGCGATCTGCGAAACTGTCGCCACTTTCGAGGGCTGCTGGTGGGTCCAGCGGAGTGAGGCACCGCGCAGATCTGAGTGGGACCTCGCCGTCCCTGGGGGGCTGCGATCTGCGAAGTTGTCGCCATTTTCGAGGGCTGCTGGTGGGTCCAGCGGAGTGAGGCATCGCCCAGATCAGAGCGGGACTTCGCCGTCCCTGGGGCACGGCGATCTGAGAAACTGTCGCCACTTTCGAGGGCTGCTGGTGGGTCCAGCGGAGTGAGGCACCGCGCAGATCTGAGCGGGACCTCGCCGTCCCTGGGAGCTTCGATCTGCGAAGTTGTCGCCACTTTCGAGGGCTGCTGGTGGGTCCAGCGGAGTGAGGCACCGCGCAGATCTCAGTGGGACCTCGCCGTCCCTGGGGGGCTGCGATCTGAGAAACCGTCGCCAGTTTCGAGGGCTGCTGGTGGGTCCAGCGGAGTGAGGCACCGCGCAGATCTGAGCGGGACCTCGTCGTCCTTGGTTGGCTGCGATATGCGAAACCGTAGTTTTTTTCGAAGGCTGGTGGCGGGTCCAGCGGAGCGAGGCACCACGCAGATTTGAGCGGGACCTCGCAATCCTTGGGTCGCTGCGAGCCTCACGAATGCCGCTCGCAGAAGTATATGCGCCCATGTCACGTCATCACCTCCGTATAACGTCTCCCAAGCTACTCATGCCCCGTATTGCGCAGGGGTTGGGTACGTCGCCAGGGTAATTGCTAATCTCTCCCCCCTCCCCTCCGCGTCCCTCTCCTCCCTCCCTGCCTCCGCCCCCCCCTTGCGAGTTCCATCTGCAGACGGGCTGGAACACGTCCACAGTGCTGTCGGAGACCAGGAGACTGGAGAATGAGGCGCCTCGCTTTCCGCTCTTCCGCCCAATACGATGCAGCACACCCGCACGCCCCTCCGCCGGGTCCCTCCCCCCCGCCCGTTCCCCTGCGCCTCCCCTCTCTCGACACCGACAGCGAGATGCGCTCAATGGACGCAGCCGTTGGCAGCGCTCGAGTCTCCCCCGGAAAATCTCGCCGGCCAGCCCTCGGGCTTCTTCAGCCCCTCATGGGAAAAGACCTTATCTCATGAGCTTGCCTGAGAGGGACTGGTGCCTCCACTTGTGCGCGCCAAGAGCACTCCTGGATGCGAGTCCGTTTGAACAACAGGCTGTGCAGATGACGACCCCAGCGCTTACCTTGCCGACCCTGCAGTGGAAACCCATGCCGAGAAACACCCCGCTTGCCTCCAGGGTGCCCTTGGTTTCTAGGGTTTCGATGGTTTTGCAATGGAAAACGTGACGTCCCCACACCAAAATCAATGGACGTCCTGGGGTCCCAGGGTTGGGTTTCTTGTGGAAGGTTCCTTGTGGTCGAGCTCCCACTTCACCCTCACATGTCTTTGGCCTCTGGTGGTAGTGCAGAGGCGCTCGTCGAGCGGAGGGCCTCCGAGCGAGCGCCCCTCGCGCGCCCAGTGGCACGCCGAGCGGGCGAAGCGGCGGCCAGGGCGCCGCCTCTCTTTCGCGCGGGGCCGGCCCGGCCCACCTGGCGGGGAGGGCGTCGAGCAGCTCGTGGCACGTGGCTGAGGCACCGTGGCACGCCCAGGGCCGCGATGTTGCTCGGCGGCGCTGGAAGTTCGAGGAGGATCGAGGAAGTTCGAGGATGAGGATCGAGGGTAGGAGGAGGACCTCCTAGACTCGACATTGCGGCCAGGTGGAGGAGGAGGAGGAGGAGGCGGAGGAGGAGGAGGAGGAGGAGGAGGAGGAGGAGGAGGAGGAGGGGGAGGAGGAGGAGGAGGGGGAGGAGGAGGAGGAGGGCGAGGGGGGAAGCCGGTTTCTACATCTCGCCTGGAGCCATGAGAAGCTCATGGTGCACCGGAGCAGTGACCTGTCGGGAATCGGGTGCCCACGTACGTGCCCACCGCTCCCCCCTGTCCGAGGCCGACCTCGCGGCGTTACCGAACGCTCGTGCATGCATGTGTTCCATGTTCCCTACCTGCCCGTATCATGATTTTCCAGGATCCGGCGATGACCCAGGTTGTAGGGCCCGCCTGCCCCACCCCCTTCCGTCCGGATAGTTTGACCTTGTCGGTTGCGCAGGTCCAGAGGTAATGCAGTAGTGGTGCGCGCGGGCACACGTGGTGCTGCCCAAGGCGAGAATGTTAGGTCATCGGCCGTCACCTCCCCCCCGCCAGACAACCCAGGTTCTTGTAGACAACTGCAAAACGGTCTTTTGGATTTCACGCCCTGAGCTGGCATTCGCATGGTTTGCAGTGTGTCGTGTTTGCAAGCGCTCTCGGGAAGGCCAGCTTGCAGAGCACGCCCGACGTTGGCTCTTGGGCCCCTCACCCCCTCCGCGTTCGGAGACGCCTGGGCAGCCGCTCCTGCCCCTCCTCCTCCCAAATCCGCCGATCCAGCAGGGGTTAGGGCTCTGGTTGAAGAGAGCACGGCTGGAAGTGTCCTCTCACCGACCGGTGCCGACACCAGCTTTGTTTCGATACTCTCCGTGGGAGGTGGCTCGTGGGGCGCCGACAAAGGGCCTCAATCGGCGGCGAACGAGAGGAGAAATGAGAAGGAGAAGGCCTTTTTAGAAGGCGGCGGGGCTTCTCAGAAGCCCTCGTGCCTTCTGAGATGTTTTCTGTGTCTTCGGGGAAGGCTTAGACAACTTTTCAGAAGGCCGGGGGACTTCCGAGCCTTCTGAGAAGGCCCGTCCTCTTTCACTTACCCCTCTCCCTCGCCGCCAAAAAGGGCCTCAAGCTGGCCTCGCGCTGGCCCGGACGGCCAGAGCCAAGGCGCAGCGCTGCCCTCCTCCTGCCGCCCTCCCTCCCTTCCTCCACTTCCACCTGCTGCGTCCTCCCTCCTGCTACCTTCATCCCTCGTCTCTTGTCACTCCTGCCTACTTCCTCCCTCCCTCCTTCTCATCCTCCTCCTCCTCTTCCTCTCCTCCTCTGCTCCTTCCTCCCGCATCTTCCCGCCTCCCTCCCCCCTTCCTCCTCCCCTCCCTTTCTTCTCCTGCTCCTCCTCTTGTCCTTAACTCCCTTTCCCTCCTCCAACGAGATCCCAGAGCTTCGAAACACCCCAGACACCCCTCCCCGATAAACCCACTGCCCCCTTGAAACCTCCTCCGTGCTCCCTTGTCTGCTGCCCTCTTTTCTCCCACCCCGCTCCCTCCCCCCCTTCCTCCCTCCTCGTCCCCTGGCGCCCGCGCCCCACCCGGCCTCTGCTGCGGGAAAGGTGTGGCTGGCGCCCAACACCAACAGGATCACCTTGATGTATCCCCGCCCGCTGGAGGAAGATGATGAGGGAGGAAGGGATAGGTTGAGTTGGTTTGACTTTCTAGTTGTCTTTGGGGGGCTTCCATGTTTTTTGACTCCGGCTAGGCCTTGCGTGGCCTGATTCTTCCACACCTTGACTGCTTTCTCGCGCTTCGCGCGAGGGCGGCTGGGCGTGGGCGGCTAGGCGTTGTGCAGCCCGCTCGCCTTCAACACCCACTACCGGAGGGAGCAGACAGAAAGAGGAGGACTTACGTGAGGATTCCAGGCTGGCCTCGCGCGCCGCGCAGCCCTGTCGAGGCGCAGGGGGGGCGGCGAGACGGCTGGGGCGAGAGACGGCCGGGGCGGGCAGGCGGCTGGGAGGGGGTTCTATCGAGGTTGGACAGAACCCCCAACAGTGACACGTCGATTAGTGAATTGTCCGTTTTCGGTTCTCGAGATGGCGCCGTGGCCGTTATTTTCCAGGCTTGCGCCCGCCAGGTTTGGGCCTCAGGTCGTTTTCACTAAACCACGTTTTACTAAAGGGGGTCTGTCCATCCCCGATTCTAGCGACGCAGACAGACTCTCACGAGTGTCTGCACCTTCGCAGCTCCGCGCGGCCTCCTCGGCTCGGCGCTGGACACCCCCGGGGGGCGCCTCCGGCGCCGCCCCTGGCGCGCTCCGCGTGCCGCCAGCCATGATTTGCGCCCCCCCCCCTGGCTTGGCATCGCTCGGACGTGTGCATTTTTCCTTCGGCGAGGACCATCGAGGAGCATTCTTGATCACTTGGCGAAAAAGCCACGCACGAAACCAACAAAAACCACAGGGAATGGACGTCCGAGCGATGGCGAGTTGGACGCCCCCCTCTTCTTGGCCTCCCCCGACGGGGGAGGAGGGCAAGGCGCCGAAGAAGAGGAAGCACTTGCATAGACAGACACTTTCGACGCTCCACGAGGCCTTCCTGGATCTTGGATCGGCGCTGGACGGGGGCGCCTCCGGCGCCGCCCTCTTCGCGCTTCGCGCGCCCAGGGAGGGGGGGGGGCCTGCGGCGCCGACCCGAGAATTCTGTGCGGACCTCCGAGTGTTGATAGGTGCATGCCGCCACTGCTATTTCCTCTGGTCGAGTCCCCTTTTGCGCCGCCATCGGTGCAGGCTGCCCACCTACAACCCGCACTGGCACACCGTCACCGTCACGTTCCCGCCGCGCCGCCGGCGGCGGTGGCTTTGGGGTCGGGAGGATGGCGGGTGCGGAGCCCGGCATCGTTTGACTGACCCTCATCCCCATCGCCAGCCCTGTACAGACCTCCAACATCTTAGCACCCCAGTGGGGGATATACCTCTGATCGCCCAGAGGACACGGCCTACTTTCCACTTCGGGGGGTATATCGGCCTGGCCCGTGCCACGCCCATGCGGATAGGGGTCGGTTGAACGAGGCTCAGGATCCTACAGATACTCGCGCGCTTCGCGCCTCGCGGCCCGGTCAGGAGCTCCGCTCCTCTCCAAGAGGTCGGCGCGGGAGCGCCGAGGCCACGACGCACCGCGCGACACGAAGCGGCCAGCGCAGCGCTCGGCGACCCAGGAAGCGAGGAAACTCGGAGGGTGCCGAGTCCGTGCGGCGTAAATCCACACGGAGTGCTCGGTCTCCGTCCGGGCTTCCTCCGCGCGGAGTCGCCCCCTCCCCCGAGGAAGGCGGCCGGCGGCTGGCGGGCGTCTCTGCGACCCCGGGCTTGGCCCTCCGCGTGGGAGGCTGGGCGTCGGGGTCGGGGTGGCGGGCCGCTGCAGCCGCGGGGTGCCCCCGCAGTGCCAGGGGGGCTGTTGCGCCCGCGCCAGGCTCGCAGGAGAGGGGGCTCGGTGGCAAGTCGCCGAAGCGCTGCCGAGGCCCACGGGGCCATGGCAGGTTTCGGTCGCACCTCATTCGGCGCTATTCTCAAGTCGGCCGGAGAGAACAGCGTTTTTCAGACGGGAGAAAACACACAGACATAATTCATCATTGATTCCTTGGAAAAATGGGAGAACGTAAGAAGTGGGGGGGAAGACAAAAACCCAGAAGGAGTGGGACGAATGTGGGGAATCCCAGGACTTGCGTCTATTTATCTATCCATTTGCGTGTCCCAGGGTCCGTTCCGTTTTTAGTTTTTTGTTTTTGTTGTTGTTCTATTGTTTCATTTACAATTTTGTTTTTATTATATATACGTATATGACAGTCGAATTTGGCTTCCAAGAGTCTGAGAGAGCAGCGTGTTTTTTGAGAGTCGAAGGCGCTGCCCCCGCGCACGCAGTTCTCTCTCAGGCGCCCTGCGTGCCCTCGCAGTGGTTGGCCTGCGCTTCTCGCGGGTCCCCGCCGGCTCGTGCGGGAGCCCTTGCCGACGAGAGCTGACGTGAAGTCGGGCCTGTCCCTCTACAGGAGGAGTCTTCAGTAGTGGTTAAAACGTAGTAGTTACAACAAAGTGTTTTTTTCATGCAACGTCCGCCTGTAGGGGGACATGCCCGACTTAAAGCTAACGGGAAAAGGAGAGAAGGCACACATATAGTGGAGCAGAGCGTGCAAGGAGAGGAGAGGAAGGAGGGTGTAGAGCCATCTTGGAGGCTATCTTGGAGCATCGGAGGCCTTCTTGGAGCTACGAGGTCGTACTGGGGGATAGTGGGGTCTTCTCGGGGCTCTTAGGGCATCTTGGGGCCCTCTTGGGGCTCTTTGGGGGGTCTTGGGATCCTCTTGGGGCTTTTTTGGGGCGCCTTGGGGCCCTCATAGGGGCCCTCTTGGGGCTCTCTTGGGGCCCTCTTGGGAGCTATGGAGCGCCTCCTCGGGCCATCTTGGAGGCCATCGATCAAAGGAGGGGGGCTCCTCGATTGGCCTTCCCCCTCCAGGGCCATCAAAATAGACTCTTCGGGCACTCCAGTGGCCCTCTTGGGGCGATCTTCGGCGCTCTTGGGGCAGTCTTTGGAGCCTCTTGGGCCCTTCTTGGAGCTCTCTTGGGCCAACTTAGGGCCATCTTGAGGCCTCCAGAGCGCATCGGAAGCGAACAGGCGAGAAGGCAACAATCATAGGTTTTCTTTAGGCTTTTGAAGGATTTTGGCTTCTTGGGGAGGTCCTGAGGGGTCACCAGAAGCACTTGGATCCGTCTTGAGGCCTTCTTGGGGTCTCTTGGAGGCATGTTGTAAGCTATCTTGAGCCATGTTCTGCTATCTTGAGCGATCTTGGCGGCCATCTTGGGCTCTCTGAGGACCTCTTGGAGCCATCTTGGGCCATCTTGGACGCTCCAACCCATGGCGAGTCCCCCTGCCCAGGTCCAGGGGAGGTGGTAGGGGAAGAGGTCAAGCTACCCACACGCCCGCAAGCCGTCTAGCTCACTCCCACCCGCTCTCCAACACATAAGTAGCACCCGAGCCTGACCATGTTCGGCGGTCGTCATTGAATAGGCAGCTATTGGGAACCAAAGCCGACCCCAGGTGCGCGACGCTTGGGCGAAGTGCGCCACGCGTGCCAGGAGCGCCAAGCGTGTCAGGCACCCCTGGGGTCCGAGCGTGCCCGGCACGCCTGGTGCGCCAGATGCGCCACGTGCCCCGAGTGCGCCAGGTGTACCGCGCACTCCAGCCGCGCCAGGTGCGCCACGTTCGGGGCACGTGCAGAGTGCGTCAGGTGCGCCTGCGAACGTGACAACACACACACGTCGGGAAACATGTCGGCCCCCACCGTCTTTGTCGAAGATCCAAGGCCCATCATTGTGTCCGGCGGGCCTGCGCACAGCAGGCCACGCGCCTCCACCCCCGCCGTTCCTGTGAAACGCCACTTGACAGTGATCGCGGGGTCCACGCTGGTATACACAGAAAACCAGTCGCAACGCCAACTGACCCTGAAATCAACACTGTATGTAGCATACAGCCAAGATCCAAGCAGACGCGAAGCCACTCAACGAAACCCACCCCTTTCTGCCCAGAGCAAGGCAGAGGAACCTTCAACCGTTGCGCCGCACAATTGAATGCAGCGGAAGGAACAGCGAATGCCAGTAAGAACGCAACAGTGGCAATGCGGCTCAAAGCACAGAGCAGCGATGCAAACCGAGTTCCAGGCAAGGCCCAGCAATTCAAACCATCACACCGCCGATCTGGGAGAAGGCAGCGCAGGCCACCCCGTAGCCGTTTTGTTTCAGGTCCTCTGACTGCGAGTCTGGCCGATGAGCTCTCCGTCCCTCTCCCTGCGCTCCACTCCCGCACCCCGCTGCCGCCCCACACCGGCGCTTCAGTCCCAGCGTGCTGCTTGCTATGGCAGGCTACCCTCGGGCTTCGGGCCGGGCTCCAGACCGCAGGAGGGCCGAGCCGTCCGGCGGAGTCGGCGGAGGCCGCCGCCCCCATCCGCCCCGCGGGGGCTGGAGTGGCGGTGGCCAGCCAGGCACCCCCCAGCAGACGGGCAGCTCCTCCTACACCCAGGACGCGGTGGCCATGGCGGAGCTGGTCGTGAGAAGCGTCGCCGCCTCGAGAACCGCCGCCGCCGACCGCTTGGTGCACGACCTCGTGCAGGGGCAGGGTTTCAGCCACGCCGCAACCAGGGCGTTCTACCTGATGGTGATGCGCCAGAGCGCCACCATGAACTGCCCTCAGGCGGCGACGTGGTGTCTAGACCATCTGCAGCGCAATGGCCACGAGCTGGACCGGGGCATGATCAACACCGTGATCAACACGCACGCGAGGATTGGCGACATAGGCGCCGCCGAGCGGTATTGGCAGGTCATGCAAGCCGCCGGCCTCACGCCGAACATCGTGACCTTTAACACGATGGTGAACGCCTGCGCCCAGGGTCGCGATGCGGAGCGCGCGGAGTGGTGGTTTCACAATCTGTTGGCTTTCAGAATGAGGCCCAACCGCATCAGCTACGGCACAGTCATAGGCGCCTACGCCAAGGTCGGCGACGTTCGGCGTGCCGAATTGTGGGCAGACAGGATGAGCGAGGCGGGGATCTTGCCGGACGAGGTGGTGTTCAACTCCCTCATCAACGCATGCGCGAAGGCTGGCATGCAGCAGAAGGCCGAGAAGTTCCTCAGGACGATGCTGTCTCGAGACATATTGCCCAACCAGAAGACATACAACAGCCTCATTCAGGTATGCATCAACTCTGGCGACCTGTCGGTAGCGGAGTCGTGGTTCTATGCCATGAAAGACGCAGGCCAGGGCTCGACCTAACCGGTGTTTTCTGTTTTTGTTTCGTTTTCGTTTTCCCCCGTGTGGCCTTACTCCCGCCTTGGTCGCACAACGAGATCGGAACGACAACGGTCCTCGAAATCGCAAAAGTACCGTTCAGGTCGAGACCCGACGCAGGCTGCCTTGCAGACGTGATCACCTTCAGCTCGATGATCTACGTGGCCGCGAAGGCAGGCAACGCGCTGAGGGCGGAGCACTGGATGCGGCAGATGGTCTCTCAGAACATAACCCCCAACGTCGTGTGCTTCAACACGCTGCTGCACGCCTTTGCCCGCAGAGGAGCCTACAAGCGCGCCGTCGAATGGGAGTCGCGGATGCGGCGGCGCAACGTGGGTACCAACGACATCACGTTCAACACCATGATACACGCGAGCCTCACGGGCGGCAGGCAGGTGGACACAGAGCAGTGGCTGCAGCGCATGATCCAGTCGGGGTTCCACCCCGACAACTTCACCCTGGCGACGCTCTCGCGGAATATCCCCCTGGGCGCGCGCCGCAGCGCTTCGGAGGAGGAGACCACGACCGTGTCTCTGGAGTGGGCGTACGAGGCAGGACCCGTTCCGCCTCGATCGATCCGTGGCGGCCTCGAGCTCGCGGGGCTCGATCCGACCCGCCGTCTGGCTCTCCAGCCCTCCGATCAGGGCTGCCATGCGTGCCGGCGCGACAGACCTGACCCGACCCCGACCCCGACCCGGTGCGGCCCGATCCGATGCTCCTCCTCCTCCTCCTCCACCTCCTCCTCCTCCTCCTCGGCCCCTCCTGCGAGGTCATTGCGCGCGCCTACGAGGAGGCGGGCGACCCGCGCCGCGCGGGGACCTGGCGCGACCGTGCGCGCGGCGCCCCCGGCCGCGCGGAGGGCGCCGCGGCGGCGTGGCCAGGCGAGGAGGGCGGCCTCGCGGACTCGCCGCGGCAGCCGCCGGCCCTGCAGGGGCCCAGGAGCCGAAGGGTGTGGCATCGCCCCGCAGCGTGCTCGCACCGTGAACCAGATCACGGCGGGAGGACGGCCTCTGCGTCGGGACTGATGGGCTTGTTTTCCATCATCACCACCATGAGTTGGAGGGGGGGAAGGAGGAGGAGGAGGAGGAGGAGGAGGAGGAGGAGGAGGAGGAGGAGGAGGACGAGGAGGAGGAGGAGGAGGAGGAGGACGAGGAGGATGAGGATAAGGAGGCTGAGGAGGATGATGATGAGGAGGAGAATGAAGAGGAGGAGGAGGAGGCGGAGGAGGAGGAGGAGGAGGAGGAGGAGGTGGAGAAGGAGGACCCCCTCCCCTTGCAACTTCTGGTGGTGGTGGCGGAAAACATGCCCATCAGGGACGATGGAACTGGGTACGGCAAGATGCCCAACAGCAGTTCCTGTTCCTTTTGAACAGGGCTCGCCGTCCGCGCCGTCGCGGGGACGTGGTTCATTGAAGACAAGAAGCCCCTCGGCCCAACAGCGGCCGCTGTTCGGTGTTGGACAGCATTTGTTCTTGGGCGTTGTGTCCATTTTTTCCGTCCCATGTCGGGCGTCCGAACTGGGGGCCCCTGGGGGTCTGTCGGCCCTTGGGGTTGTGAAAGAACGGGGCCTGGCCAAGAACCTCTCGGGGGTTGTCAAAGAACGGGGGTTGGCAAATGCCCCTTTGCTATTTTCGGCCTCTCGGGGCCCTCGCCAGGCCCCGGGAATGGGTCGAGACTTCTGGGGGTCCACGGTGTGCAGTCAGCCTGGCGATGGAACCCAGACGTACCGCACGGCCAGGGACGACGGAGGGGGAGATCGTTTGGCCACGAAACGAGTGAAGGGTGTGCCAAAATGATCCTGGGGACGCATGCGATTCCTGTCACCGCGGCCTTCGGTTGAGGCCCCCTTTCGGGCCACGAAACATGGGCGGGGTGTGCCGAAACGGACGTGACGCCCACATGTGGACGGTGCCTCTGGGGCCGTCTGCGGAGCTCCCCGTGGGGCCACCGAGCGTGCGAGGGGTGTGCCGAAACGGGTGTGACGCCCGCGGTGCCTCTGGGGCCTCCGGTGGAGCCCCCTTTTGGGTCACGAAGCGTGCGAGGGGTGTGCCGAAACAGGCGTGGCGTCCACATATGGACGGTGCCTCTGGGGGCCTTCGGCGGAGCTTTTCACAGGGCTACAGAGCGTGTGACGGGTGTGCCGAAGCAGGCGTGACGCCCACATGTGGGGCCACGAAGCATATGAGGGCTGTGCCGAATCGGGCGTGACGTCCACACGTCGGCGGCGCCCCTGGGGCCTTAGGCGGATTTTTTCATGGGGCCACGAAGCGTCTGAGGGGTGTGCCGAAACTGGCGTGGCGTCCACATGTGGACGGTGCCTCTGGGGGCCTTCGGTGGAGCCCCTTTTCGGGCCACGAAGTGTTTGAGGGGTGTGCCGAAACGGGCGTGACGCCCACATGTGGACGGTGCCTTTGGGAGCCTGTGGCTGAGCTCCCCGTGGGACCACGAAACGTTTGAGGGGTGTTCCGAAACAAATCTGACGCTCACTTGTGGTCGGTGCCTCGGGGGCTTTAGGTAGAGCTCCCTGTGGGGCCACGAAGCGTGTGAGAGGTGTTGTGAAACGGACGTGCCGCCCACATGTGGTCGGTGCCTCGGGGGCTTCAGGTAGAGCTCCCTATGGGGCCACGAAGCATGTGAGAGGTGTTGTGAAACGGTTGTGCCGCCCACATGTGGTTGATACCTCGGGGGCTTTAGGTAGAGCTCCCTATGGAGCCACGAAGCGTGTGAGAGGTGTTGTGAAACGGACGTGCCGCCCACATATGGACGGTGCCTCTATGGCCTTAGGCATAATTTTTATGGGGCCACGAAACGTGTGAGGGGTGTGCCGAAATTTGTGTGCCGCCCACATGTGAACGGTGCCTCTGGGGCCTTAGGTGGACCTCCCCATGGCCGCGAAGCGTGTGAGAGGTGTGTCGAAATCGGCGTGCGCAGGGCAGAGGGAGGGATCGGGAGGAGGGAGGGGGGAGGAGGAGAGGAGGAGAGGAGATGCGGGGCGCCGTCTCTTCAGAGCGAGAACCCAAGAGCACAGGATGGCTGGGACAGACACCACGACGTCGGGGGTCTCAGCATGCATGCAGCCAAGGCACTGAGGCAAGGACCGCGTCGGGCTCGAGCTCGGGGGGCGGCTCTGGTCTTGGGCCGGGCAGCCCGTTCGTGCCCGAGGCCCTCAGTAGCCGGAAGAGGCCCTTCGTTCCCGATTCGGTGGCTCTCGGGGGCAACGATAGGGGGGGAATGGGCGCAGGGGGGGACGCATCGACCCCCACTCGCCCATTGATCGCCGATAGGGGTCTGATAGGCATAGGGGGATAGGCATAGGGGGGGATAGGCATATGGGGTCTGATAGGCATAGGGGTCTGATAGGCATAGGGGGGATAGGCATAGGGGGGACGCATCGACCCCCAATCGCTCATTGATCGCCGATAGGGGTCTGATAGCCCCAGCCCGCCCAGGAAGGTGCGGATTCACTGTCGGGGGCCCATCTCCGACCTCTCGGCGATGCATCGCCGATCCCAGGTCGATGCATCCCCCCCTATGCCAGCCCCCCCTATCGTTGCCCCTCAGTCTCTTGTGGTAGCACCATGCGCGTAAGCTTTCGCGGATAACCAACATAGAACAATAAAGACAATACTAATCATAAGAATAATCGTAAGCATAATAATAAGAATAGTAATGACAATAATGATACTAAGAGTATTAGTTATAATACTACTCATAATAAGAATAATACGATGAATTATAAGAGGCATAAAACTAATCATACTAATAATCGTACGACCACTACTAATACTAATCTTAGTAATACGAAACATAATAAGACGAATACCACTACTACTATTACTAATAATAATATTAATAGTACTGCTGCTACTACTAATACTAATACTAATACTAATAGTAATAATAATACTAATACTAATACTAATACTACAATTAATAATACCAATAATGATAAGACTAATTATGATAATCATAGTAGTAATAATAATGATAATAATGCTAATAATAATACTAATACTACTGCTACTACTACTAATCGTACTAATAATAATACTAATAATAATCATAATAATACGAATAATACTACTACTAATAATACTTATACTAGTAGTAGTAATAATAAGAATACTAATATCAATATCAATACTAATAATAATAATAATAATACTAATAATAATAGGAATACTAATGATAAGAATACTAATAAGACTACTACTACTATTATTATTATTATTAATCGTAATAGTATTAATAATAATGATAAAAATAATATTAATAATAATAATATTAATAATATTAATAATACTAATATTAATAATAATACGAATAATAATAGTAATAATAATAATACAAATAATAATAGTAATAATCATAATAATACTAATAATAATAAGGAGTCGGCATCAGCATACACATCACTTGTAGCATCGGCGTCCTGTACGTTGGGGGGTCTGTGCGGACTTTCTGGAGCGGTTCTGGGCCCCCCGTGGCGGCGCCTCCCGCGCCGATCCTTGCGGCGTCCGCTCCCTGCAGCCCCGGCCCTGTTCCCCGGGGTCCCGGCGAGGCCCCCCAAAGCGCCGAACACGACGAGACCAATGCTGTCCTGATCACGCCAGCACGCCTGAGGTCGGGGGGGGGTGATCGTGGGTCTGGTCCAATCGATCGCCTGCCTGCACATCATGGAGGTCAGGCAGGGCTGGACCTAAACGGTGTTTCTGGCGATTTCGTGGGCCGTTTTCGTTTCGACTTCGTTTGGCGGAAAAAGGCGGATTCGAGACAAAAGCGAGGGAAGACGAAAACAACACGAAAACGAAAAACACTGTTTGGGTCGAGCCCTGAGGTCAGGGGGGCCATCCTTGGTCCGGCCCCTTCGACCCCCCGCCTGCGCCTCGTGGCCCGCACCCCTCGGAGGTCGAGACCTCTCCCGCGGTGCTCCGAGCCCTTCCCGTATGCCGCTGCCCCTCCGCGCCTCGGCGGGACCAGCCCGTGTGCGGCTCCTGCCGGGCCACCCGCCAAGCAAAAAAAACACGCAGAGAGTCCGCGCCGAGCCATAGCACAGCTGCGGTGCCTCCACGGCGCGGGCAGGTCTGGGCTCTGGGGGTCGAAGCCTGCCCCCCCCCCCCCCCAGAGGAGGAGGAGGAGGAGGAGGAGGAGGAGGAGGAGGAGGAGGAGGAGGAAGAAGAGGAAGAAGAGGAACAATAATAATAATAGTAATAATAATACTACTACTAAGAATACGAAGAATAAGCATAAGAAGACGAATAATAATAATAATAATAAGAATAATAACAATAATAATAAGAATGATAAGAAGCATAATAATAAGAAGAAGAGGAATCAGAAAAATAAGAAGGAGAAGAATAATAATAATAATAATAAGAAGAAGATTAATAAGAAGAATAATAAGAAGAAAAAAAACGAAGAAGAATAATAATAAGAAGAAGAATAAGACGAATAATAATAAGAATAAGAATAAGAAGAAGAAGAGGAGGAGGAGGAGGAGGAGCAGCAGGAGGAGGAGGAGGATAATGATGAGACAGGAGGAGGATAATGATGAGACAGCAACAGCTGGCGGCACGGCAGAGCGAGCCCGAGGCGGCCTCTCCCTGGGGTGCGCGCCGACCAGGAAGCCTCG
>CAUYUJ010015140.1:189789-239789 GCA_963575745.1 Prorocentrum cordatum | reverse complement strand
GCATGCGGTTCCCTGCCCCGCCTCGCGGGGCACGCGGGCGACGCGCTGCGCTGGTGGCGAGTCGTGCTGGCACGGGACATCGCCCGCGCGCGGCCCTGGCGATGCCGCGACGCGCGCCCGCCGGTGCTCGTGCTGGTGGACGCCGGCGGCAGCCCGGCGCGACTCGCCGCAATTTTACTCACAGAAGATCACGTTCGAGTGGGCCGACATGGCCCCGCCAGAAGAATTTCTCAGGTCTCAGAGCGACGGTCCGCGGCGCGCGCGCGCGTCGGGCGTTGCGCGATTGGTGCAGCGGATTACGCGCCCGCAATGATCAGCAGATCGCGGCGCTCGAGATGCTGGCGCAGTGCGTGGCTCTGTCCACGTGGGCACGCGCGCTCGCCGGCCGCCGCGTGGTCTTCTTCTCAGACAGCAGCGTCGCTGAGTGCACTTTCAGGAAGGGCGCCGCAAAGTCACGCGACCACAATTTTCTCGTGCGCCAATTCTGGTCGGCGGTAGTGGCGCCCCAGGCAGCGCGGCAACCGCGCGCCGCCAGACACGCGCGCGCGGCCGCGCCACCGCGGCAGGTCCACGCGTGGATAGAGCGCGTGGAGTCAGCAAGGAACCTGGCCGACCTTCCCAGCCGCGAGGAGCGGGATTTGCTCTCGCGTCTGGGGGGAAAGAGGGTCCGTGCACAACTCGCGGAGGCCTTCCGCTGCGGGCCACCGCCCGCGAGTGCTGCATGTTAGTAAGACTGCCCCGCGTGCGCGCACCGCGGGGCGCGCGCGCGCAAGCGGAACCCGCTGCCACGCTAGCCGGCATTGCGCAAGATGGAGCTCGCCCGCGACTTTCGCCGTAGCTTCCCAGGGCGTTTCAGCGATGCGGCGGCGGCCGAGGCCGCGGCTCTATGCGTTCGGCATGGCTGCTGTTCTCTTATGCAGCTGCAGGGGCGCGGCGGCGAAACCGCCGGCTGGTGCGATCGGGCTGGCACGAGCGAAGAGCGCCGTCGACTCGCGCGGGTGGCCGCGCTGGCCCGACCGCCCCCGGGGCCGCCCCCTGGGCGCGACGCGGTGACCGGCATATCAAGAGGCGTGGGGCGTTTTCTAGGCGAGCGGCGCGCGCGGGCGCGGGTCGGCGTCTCCGCCGCACAGGCAGTGTCGCATCGGTTCGCCTCGCCCGCGATTTACACCAGTGCGGCATAAAAGGTTGCTCGGCTGGCGCGCCCGCGGCGTGCGCGCGCGCGCGCCCGCCGGCGCGCAGGGGGTGCCTCCAATATCGCGCGTGCGGCCAGCGTACTGGCGGGGCAAGGGTTCGAGACCCGCCAGGATCTCGTCGGGGTGCAGCTGAGGTGCGTCGCGGACCTGCATGTCCTGCCAGGACCCCTCCAGTCGGAGCTCGATCGCCTGTGCGCCGCGGGACCCTCTCCCGCGCGTAGCGGGGATGCGCGGAGCCGTTCTCCAGAGCGCCTGACAGCGATAGCGCCTACATTCGAAAGGGCGATGGCGCGGCCAGGGCCGCCCTCGCCACCCGTGCCAGGGGGGCCGCGTCGCAACGCGCAGTGGCTTGCGTGCTCCATGCCCTCGCAGGGGGAGCGGCGCGAATGGGCGGAACGGGCCCGATTGGAGGTCCTGGTCAGCACTATACCATCCACCCGCCAATCTTTGAAGAGCGGTGTGCGGTGCTGGCTCAATTCGGATAGACGTACTCGGACGTGACCGGCATCTCGCGCTGCCGCCAAGCGAGGCGCGACCAATCCGCGCAACCCCTCCTGCGCGGCCCGCAGACTCCTATAATCTGCGGCGTGCGCCCGGGACGATCTGTTGTGCTGGTCGGGCACTTTCTCTTGCGCGGGCACGTTCCGGAATTATTGCGGGCACGTGCAGACAGCGTGCGAAGTGCTACGCCTGGACACGAGCGCCTTCGGCAACAGACGGCTGCTCCGGTGTCGGCCCCCCGCGCCACCGCGCGCGCGAGGCCGCGCGTCGCGCGTCCAGGAAGGCCAAGGCAGCCATTGTGCGGCGCGGCGGACACACGCCACGCGAACCGCGCTTCGTACATGGTCGCAGCGAAGAAGAAAAGGCGGGGCCGCCGCGCGGCATTCGCCAGTCAACCCAGCGGTCGCGCAGGTGGCATCCACCATGTTTCTAATTGCGCACACATTCCTGCTTCGCCTACCATCCGAGTGTTTACCCATCCGGTGGTGCGGCAACACTCTGTCGCGCGGCCGCACGGCGGGCCGCGCCGTCTGGAAACGTGCGCGCTGGGGCACCCGCGCACGCGCCGAACGCGCTAGGCGGAGTTGGCCATACCGGCAGACGAGGCACTCCTCTGGTTGTCAAGGCGGAAGAACAAGCCGTGCGCGTCGATACTCAGCCGGAGGTGTTGGTGCTGCGCGCACGCCGCGACGTGCGCCGTGCACGCGCTGCCTCCGTTGCTGCGCGGCACAGCAGTAGGCGCTCAGCCGTTCGCGCAGTTCTCAGGGTCGGATGCCCGGCGTGTCCTTCGGTCCCTATTGTCCAGGATAGGCGTAGACAGTGCCAACCTATTCGGCACCCACGACATGCGAAGGTCGCGACCCGCGACCGCCCGCGCGGCTCGGCGCGCGCATCCCTCCGCCGCTCTCGCGCGCACAAGGGGGCGCGCCGATGACATCGATCGCGCGGGTGCACCGACCGCAGTAACGAAGGAACGTGGAGGCTGGGCGTCGAACGCCTACCTGGCTTACATCGACCGCGTCCGGGTCGAAAGTGAGAGGGTAGCGGCCGCGCGCAACGCCGCGTCCGACTGCTCGGACAGCTCTGACAGCAGCTCAGACACCTAGCGTGGCTGCGACATCCCGGCGCGCGCCCGAGCGCCGCGCTCCGCGTGCGCAACGGGTGAGCGGCGCACGGCGCTGGTCGCACCGTTGCATTGGGTCGTGCTGCGACCAGCACCGAGGCCTCGTGGCGCCCGCGCCCTCTCGGCGCGGCGCAGGCTTCGGCGCGCACCCAACGCTGTGGTTGCAGACGTAACCCAGCTACGGGTGAGCGGGGTGCTCAGCGAGTTTGTGTGTATGGAACGAGTTCGGCCCCTGGTTCCATCGCACGCATTCGCTGGCCCCAGGCGCACGTGGCGGACGCAGGCGCGAGCAGTCGCCGCGCCGCCGCTTGGCTCGCGCGCGCCGCGGCGCGCCGCAGGCGATGTGGGCAGGCCCGCGCGCCCCCGCGCGCGGCCGCTGCCCGCCGCGGCCGCGCGCAGGTACCACAGGTTTGTGTGTGCCTGGGGCGCGCGCCCCGCGCTCGGGATTTGACCCGCCCGTGCCCGCCCCGTTTCTCGCCCGTTGCTGGGTCGTGCTGCGACCGGCACCGAGGCCTCGTGGCGCCCGCGCCCTCTCGGCGCGGCGCAGGCTTCGGCGCGCGCCCAACGCTGTGGTTGCAGACGCAACCCAGCTACGGGTGAGCGGGGTGCTCAGCGAATTTGTGCGCCCCTGCACCTCCCTTCTCCTTCCAAGGCGCCGATTGCCTTGGTAAAGCACCGTAGGTGAAGAGGCAGAATAGAGAAGGGATCAAGATAGGTGTGTGAGCCCAGCGCACAGGCATGCAATTCCATGACCCTCGCCTCACAATGGGAGGCAACATCACACACCATGGGCATGTGGGCGAAGGAGAGATTCCGACCCATCATCGTCGGACTCCTCTTCCTCCTCCGCCGCCGCCTCCTCTTCTCTCTTGTCGCCTGTTGTGACGGATCTCTCGTTGTGGCCGTTCTGGGCGTTCGGGCGGATGCTTCGACACAGCTTGCACTGCGGCCGCGGGCCCAATGCGTATCCGAGCAGAACGCACCGACACGGGCACAGTGGAAGCCCATGCCAAGAAGCACCCTGCTTGCCTCCAGGGTGCCCTGAATTTCCTGGGCCTCCATGGTTTTCTGCGACGGAGAGAGCGTGGCGCTCCCTGCGCCAAGAAGCAAGGGACGTCTTGGGGTGGAGGAGGAGGAGGAGGAGGAGAATGAACAACATATGAGGAGGAGGAGAAGGATGATGATGATGATGATGATGAGGAGGAGGAGGATGCGGATGATGATGATGGTGATGATGATGGTGATGATGATTCTGAGGATGATGATGATGATGCTGATGCTGAAGCTGATGGTGATGATGATGAGGCTGATGCTGCTGCTGATGATGATGATGAGGAGGATGATGATGAGGATAATGATGATGATGAGGATGAGGATGCGGCTGCTGCTGATGATGATGCTGATGATGATGATGATGGGGATGCGGATGATGATGCTGATGAGGATGATGATGATGATGACGATGATGATGATGATGATGATGATGATGATGACGATGATGATGATGATGATGATGATGATGATGATGATGATGATGATGATGGTCTCGGGGTTGGGTTTCTCGTGGAGGGTTCCCTGTGGTCGAGCTCCTCCTGTATCCACATCCGCGGCCCCGCGGCCTGGGCCCCCGGGCCGCGATCCCGCGGATGCTGAGCGCGATTCTGTCGCGGATGCCCCCCCCGCGCGGAAGGCGTCCGTGCGGATCCGCGCGTCTGCGGGCTCGCGCCGCGGCGTGCCGAGCGCGACGGCGCGGACATCTCCAGAGGAGGAGAAGGAGGTGCTCCAAGTTTCGTACATCTAGACCTCCTAAGATAGTGTCGGAGTGGATGGTGTCGAAGGGTCGCGCAGCATCGCCGATCCATCGCTGATGCGGCTCGACGTGGAGCCCGATTTACTTCACGTCGACGTCACCGATGCATCGCCCACGTCGACGATGCATGGCCGATGCACCGCCGATACATCGCCGATGCATCGCCGATTTATCGGCGATGCGGCGCGATCCTCCACCCCATCTGCTCCTTGGCATTGCTCGGACGTGTGCATTTTTTCTCGGCGAGAACCATCGAGGAGCATCCTGGACCATCGAGCAAAAAAAACACGCACGAAACCGACAAATGCACGGGGAATGGACGTCCGAGCGACGGCAAGGCTCCGAGCCCATCTAGGATGCCTCTAGTACAAGAGGGATGGGGGTCACAACCCTCCCAGACGAGCAGCTCTAGGCTCCCCCCAAAGGACCAGCCGCTGAAGAGGGCCGCCCTGTTGCCCGGACCCCTGGAACCCTCCCAGGGGACAGCTCAAGAATCAGACGCCCCCCCCCCCCCAGAATCATCGGGGGTGGACAAAACCCCCACCCCGACACGTCGATCAGTGAATTGTCCGTTTTCAGTTCTCGAGAGGGCGTCGCGGCCGTCATTTTCCAGGCTTGCGCCCGCCAGGTTTGGGTTCGAGGTCGTTTTCACTAATCTATGTTTTACTAAACTGGGTTCTGTCCATCCCCGAAATCAGACATCTCCCCCACTTTTTTGGGGGCGGAATGGGGAGCAGCCATACCGCTAACCTTCCCTCGTCTGGAGGCCTTTTTGGAGCCTCCTCGGAAGCCGTCGTGGCCGCGGCTGGACTCGAAGAGGGAAGAGCTGCAACAAAAAGAGGGAACTTCTCGGAGCTCGGCGCGCCGGGGCCAGGGAGGGGTCCAGCGCCGATGCAAGAAGTCCGCGCGGAGTTCCAACAGTTTGCGCTTATGCAATTTTTGGCCTCTAAAGATGGGGTCCGTTTCTTTATTGCTTGGGGCATGGCGGGCGTCATGGCCCCCGCCCCCCCCTCCCCCCATTGACGTAACGCTCCACCCCCAGTGCGCTCCGGGCACTGCCGCCGTGTGCAATTGGATCCGCGTAGGTGTCCGCGTAGGAATCCGCATCGGAATCTGGTCCGCAGTCGTCGTCGTCGTCGTCGTCGTCGTCGTCGTCGTCGTCGTCGTCGTCGTCGTCGTCGTGGCCGAACATAAAGAAACGCGCTCATGGGGTCTCAACAATCCTCAGCACGTGTTTTAGCCCAATGTGTGTTTACACCGTTCAGCTCCACCGATAGATCTTTGCATCGCCTGTGTCGTATTGAGGGGTCTCGATGGGCAAACACACGTTGGCGCCAACTCGCTTTCTGAGGATCGTGGGGTCGGAGGGTCGCGCCGCATCTCTCTCCAAGCCGACATCGCCGATGCGTCGGCGATGCATCCGCGATGCGGTCAACTCCTCCGACCCCAACCACTCTGACCCCATCTTGGAGGTCTCTCTGCTAAGAGCCCTCAAAGCGGGTCACCGCAACGTCGGCGATGCATCGGTGCTGACGGCGGCGCATCGGCGACGTCGGCGTGGAGAACATCGACCTCCACATCGAGCCGCGTCACCGATGCATCGACGATGCGGTTCGATCATCCGGCCCTATCTGCCAGGGCCCATTCCGATCCGTCCGGTCCGCTTCGACGTCGGCCCTGGCCAGCCCGATTCGATTCGAGACCGACTCTCCAGCGACCCGATGCGGCCCGACTCTTGAACGGCGCCGCTGTGCATCCCGGCGCAGCCGATCCGAGCCGCCTGCGACTTCCTGCCGACGCGGCCCGATTCGATACACATTTCCGTCAGCGGCAAGGCGGAGGCGGTCCGCAAAAGCGTGTGGCGACTCGGGGCAGCCGAACGACAAATTGGTTGGCATGCAAGAGGGGGAAAACGAGACAGACAGGGCGGCCGCGGAGGACAGGGGGAGGCGGAGGGCAGCCCGATTCGATACACATTCCGATCCGATCCGAGTTGGCGATCTGATGCTGGCCGCTCCTGCCTGCGCCGACCCCATTTGTGGGAGGCCTCCAGGAGCGGCGCGCGCTGGGGTGCAGCGGCCAGCGGCGTTCGGGGCCCGCCAGGCTCTCGGCGGCGCGCAGCTCCCCGACCTCCTCGCGTCGTGAAGCGGTCGCGCGGTACCTCGAGCCTCCAACGTCGAGGGCCGGTGCTCTTTCTGTGGCCTCCGAGGGGGCTTCGCGTCGCCACGGCCGGCTGGCCTCGCCTCACGGCCCTGGTCGGAGCGTGCCCCCGGGTGAGGTCCGGAGAGCGAGCTTCGATCCGTGGCAGGCCCAGGTCTTCTCTTTGCGTCGTGAGGGGGGTCCTGCGGGGTGGGCGGGTGTCGGCAGTCTTCGGCCCCGTGGGGTCTTTGGCGGGCCCGGCCCAGGGTGACGGGCCTGTCCTCGGGAAGGGGCCCAGGCCTCTGGGCAGCCACGCTGTGCAGAGGTCACGGCTTCGGATCTCTGGGGGCGGCTCGCGAGGGGGTGGCCCTCTCTAAGAAGGCGGGGGGGGGCTTCTCAAGGGGCGCTCCTGGCCCATGCGGCTTTCTTTCCGGGGCAACGTTAGGGGGGATACTTCGGTTCAGGGTGGCTACCCGTCCCTCGTCGCCACGGCTAGTGGCGGCATCGATATCTTTTCGTTTCCCCATTCGGCTAAGGGTGGGATGGCCTGGACCCCCAAGCACCAGTGGATCGCGGATCGGGGCTCGATGGCGCGCTCCACCCAGGAGCATGCGGACTCTCTGTCGGACGCCCCTCTCCGATTCATATCGGCGGCGTGTCGCCGCTTCCGAGTCGATGCCTCCACCCCCCGAGCCGGCCCACCTGCGGTGTTCCCCCCCCTCGAGAGCGACGCGCGCACGAGGGGGGGCGGCCTCCTGAGAGAAGGCGGGGGGTGGCTTCTCGCGGGGCGGAGGGAGGAAGGGCCCCGATGCCGCTGCCTGTCCCTCGTCGCCACGGCTGATAGCGGCATCGTTAGGTCGGGCCTGTCCCTCTGCAGGGGAACATTCAAAAATAGTAAAAAAGTTGTCTGGGGGCAATCTTTAACTATTTTGAGTATGTTTGAAGGTATTTTGTGGGTATTTTTGTATTTTTCGTCCAAAATCCCCGTGTAGGGGGACACGCCCGACTTAACGGTATCGATATCTTGTCGTTGCCCCATTCGTCGATTGAAAGTTCGCACGAGCGAGATGGGTACGGAAAGAGTGGGTACGATGCCCAACAGCAGTTCCTGTTCACTTTGAGCAGGACTCGCTGACCATGCCGCCGCGGCCTGTGCCCTTGTAAAACAGAAGGCCGCCTGCTCAACAGCGGCCGCTGTTGGTTTGGGACAACATTTGTTGTTGGGCATTGTATCCACTTTTCCGTACCCATTCTGGGCGTCCAAAGAAAAACATTGGCAGAAACATAATTTTTTGAGGTCCGCCCTGACTTGTTGGACCCGTTCTGGACCCACCTCCCTGGCGTGCGGAGCGCGCCAGGGGCGGCGCTGGAGCGCCGCCGGGAGGGCCCAGTGCCGATCCGATGGGTCCGTGCGAAGCTCCGAATGTTCATGTTTATGCAGCTTTCTCTCGTGATGAAGGCGCCCTGGCCCTCCTGGCCTCCAAGAGGCCCTCCTCGAAGCCTCTGGGCCCTTCTGAGGGCCCCCCCGCCTTCAGAGATCCCACGGCGTGGCAAAATTGGAGCAGTGCAGAGAACATCAAAACCGGAGCACCTTGCCCCCCATCTTTCTGTTGCAGTTTTCGGGCCAGATCGTTCTGTGAGGGTCCTGGGACTCAGGATCCGAGAACCCTCACAGAAGGCCGCACCCTCACTCTGATCGTCAATTGCGGGGTGCTACGTCAGCTCCTCTCGCTCAGCGTTTCCCCATCAGCCCGTTCAGAAACGCTGCCGACGAGAGCGGGTCTTCTTGAGACCCTCTTGGGCTCCACCTGGGGCTCTCTCGGGGTCGGGTCTGCGGGGCCTCCTGAGCCCCTCTCGTGGCTCTCTTGGGCCTTTTCGAGGCCTCAGAAGCTTATCGGACGCGAAAAGGCGACAGGGCAACATACATTTATTTTCTCTAGGTGTGTCAAGGACTGTGGACTCTTTGGGAGATCCTTGGGTGGCTCCGAAAGCACTTGGGTCCGTTTTGTGGCCATCGTTGGCCTCTTCGACGTATGGCAGAAACGATTTTGGACCTTTCTATCTTGAACCATTTTGGAGGCCATCTTGGAGCATCAGAGGCCCTCTCGGGGCCATCTTGGGCGAACATGGACCCCCTGACATCCAGACCCCTGGGAGGGGCTTGGGGAAGGGGCAAGCCCCTCCCCGAAGGGGAAGAAGGGAGTTGTGGAAGAGGAACAAAAAGCTCGTTAGACCACCCACGCCCCAGAGGGCTGGTGGGATGAAGAAGTCCTCCTGGCTTCCAAGAGGCCCTCTTCGAAACATCTGGGCCCTTTTGAGGAGGCCCCTTCTTTCTGAGATCCCACGGCGCGGAACAATTGAAGCAGCGCAACAATAATCAGAACAGGAGCCACATTCCCCCATCGTTTCGCTGCCTTTTCTGGCAGGATCGTTCAGTGAGGGTCCTGGGCCCGAAACCTGACGAAAACGCCTGGCACGAAAAAACATTGAGACGTCAGGATCTGGTAACCCTCACAGAAGGCCGCGCTTTCACTCTGATCTTCAATTGCGGGGTGCTACGTCAATTCCTCACGCTCGGCGTATCCCCACCAGCCCGTTCAGAAACGATGCCGACGAGAGCTGACCTTCTTGAGGCCCTCTTGGGGTCCACCTGGGGCTCTCTCGGGGCCCTCTTGGGCCCCCCTTGGGGCTTGTTTGGGGTGTCTTGGGGCCTTCTTGGGCCCCTTGGGTTGAACATTACTTGTGTGTAGTGTAAATATGAAGCTTAATGGGTAAAGGTGGGTTCTGGAGTGGTTTCGGTACAATTCCCATACAATGCGAATCCAGCACCTACACAATACGAGTCCACTACTAACACAACACAGCCGCACTACAGCTACAATACACATACAGTGCCAATCCAATTCACATCTGATGCACATACACATGCAATCCGCGTACACTGCAACTAGCAAGGTATTCCCCGCACGCAGATGACGTTTGGAGTTGCGCGACCCTAATAGAAAAGCTACACTCCGTGGTGTGATCCTATTGCAAACCCTATTGAAACGACCGTATGCATGTAACGGTAAAACCAAGGCTCCCCCCAGGACTCCTCAAGGTTTCGGCAATCGCAGCGTTCGCAATTCTCACGGATTCCTCGGGAACCAGCAGGTCTTTTTCTATAGCATTTTCAGGATGCCCCAGGCCGCTTCGGGATTTTTCAGGTGTGCCCATATTCTCCAAGGATTCCGCAGATTCAGTTCGGATTCCGCGGGATCTTCTGGGGTCTTTCAGGATCCCCCATGCTTCCTTCATGGTTCTTCAGTGTTTCCCCGAATATCTGACAATTCATCAGATTCCCTTCGGGCTTCTTTCGATTCCCTCCGCATCTTTCAAGACTCCTCAGACTCCCCTCGGGGTTCCCCTGGACACCAGAGGACTCTTGAAGGGCTGCCCAGGACTCCCCAATGATCTCCAACATTCTGGTGACACCGGCAGACCCCCGATGGTTTCCAAGAAGGTCCCTCATTTTCCTGCAGGAACCGTGCAGGTCCCTTGGAATTCCTTTTGGATTTCTTGTATCCGCAGCACTCCTTCGGAAGCCCTCAAGGATTCTTTGGCGCCCGCAGGATCATGAGGCTTCCCGAGGATTCCTCGGAACCCTGCGGAATGCAGACAGAAAGGTACGGGACACATGAAAAACAATTCTTCGATATTCTTCAGAGCTCCTCTGGACTTGCCAGAATTCACCAAGAACTCGAAGGGTCCCTGAATGACTCCGAACAGGCTCCTGCAGGGCAAGATGATGACCGCCGCGGGTAGAACCAGAAGGGATCCTTAGAACTACTTTTCTCTTTATTGCACTTTACTATAGCCCATTGCATACACATAGCCCAGAGGTAACGTTTTACCCTACAACGCACGTGACCTCTACCTGGCCCCTTCTTGGGGGCCTCTTGTTGGGGCCATCTTGGAGGCCAAGGGGCATCCTTTATCTAGCCTTCCCCCGAAAACCGTTTCTTGGAGCCCTCTTGGAGCGTTCTTGGAGCGCTCTTGAGCGCTTTGGGGGCCGTCTGAGGGGCCTCCTGGGCTCCTCTTGTGGCTCTCTTGGGCAGTTTTGAGGCCTCAGAATCCATCGGACGCGGAAAGGCGAGAGGGAACCTTCATTGATGTTCTCGAGGTGTGTAAGGGTTTGGGACTCTTTGGGGGATCTTTGGGTGGTTCCGAGTGCACTTGGATCCGTCTTGTGGCCATCTGGGGGTCTCTTGGACGTATGTCGGAAGGGAGTTTGAACCTTTCTCGGCGATCTCGATCCATTTTGGAGGTCATCTTGGAGCATCGGATGCTCTCTTGGAGCCGTCTCGGCCGAAACGGACCCCGTGACACCTCCGTCCACCTCCGTCCCATCCAGACCCCTGGGAGGGGGTAGGGGGAGAGATAGCAAGCAGTCTTCTAGCTCACGCCCACCCGCCCTCCCAACACATAAGTAACACCCGAGCCTCAGCATGTTCAGCGGTCGTCTTTGGATGTGCAGCTACTGGGAACCAAAGCCGAGCCCATGTGCGCGACGCTGGGGCTAGGTGCGCCACGCGTGCCAGGCGCGCCACGCGCGCCAGGCACCTCTTCGGCCCGAGCGTGCCAGGCACGTCTGGTGCGCCAGATGTGCCACGTGCATTCGCGTGCGCCTGTGTGCCGCATACTCCAGCCGCGCCAGGTTCAGGCGATCGCAAATATGGATTAAGGGGGCGTGGATTAGCGACGGGTCCCGTTTCCATGGGAAATCGCTGATTTCCGCCGCCGAGCGGGGCGGCACTGGCCGCATTTTGGGGAGGGCACCTCCCCCGATCCATGGATTTGGCGACCGCGCGCCAAATCCATGGATCGCTAATCCAGGCTTGCGCGCCCCCGACAGGTGCGCCACGTTCGGGGCACGTGCAGATGTGTCAGGCGCGCCTGCGCACGTGACAGCACTCATCGGGAGACATGTCGGCCCCCACCATCTTTGTCGAAAGTCAATGCCCATCAATGTGTCTGGTGGGCTTGCGCACAGCAGGCCATACGTCACCACCCCCGCCGTCCCTGTCAAAAACCTCTTGACAATGATCGCGGGGTGGCCGCGCATGATCCAGATTTCGCTGCGAGGTGCAGTTTGTATAGTGTTTTGTGAGGGATGGGAGCCCTGCGCGCAGCAGGCAATATGCTGACACCCCCGCCGTCCCAATCAGAAAAACAATACAACGTGCTCGCGGGCCTCACGAACATGACTCAGACTTTGCCCCAAAGTGTATTTTGTCTTGTCTTTTAAGAGGGATGGTGGGGGGGTCGCATCGGGTTGGTTGCGCATGCTCCGGATTCGGAGGCAGAGAGCGTTTTGAATTGTTTTTTGACAGGGATGGTGGGGGGGGAGCATGGTTCCTGGTTGGCTGCCGGTCGCCTGGGGGAGGGGGTGTATATCAATAAGGAACAGTGATAAACCCTTCCCCAAATTGGAAAAAGGGGGGTTTGGAAGAGGAAGAAATGAACTCGTTAGACCACCTACGCCCAGAGGGCCGGTGGAAGCATCGTAGCAAAAAGCAAGACCAGAGCCCCTTACTTCCATCTTTTTGCTGCATTTTTCAGGCTGGATCGTTCTGTGAGGGTCCCCAGGCCCGAAGCCTGACGACAACGCCCGGCTCGAGAAAACAGAGACGCCAGGATCTGATCTTCCTCGCAGAGGGCCGCGCCCTCCTTCTAGTCTGCAGGTCTCAATCACTTAACAAGCCCTCCTGGCCTCCAAGAGGCTCTCGTCGAAGCCTCTGGGCACTTTGGGGGAGGCCCCTGCCGTCAGAGATCCGACGGCGTGGAAGAGTTGAAGCAGTGTAGCAAAGATCAAGACTTGAGCCCCATGCCCCAATCTTTCAGCTGCACTTTTCGGGACGGATCGTTCTGGGAAGGTCCTGGGGCCCGAAGCCTGACGACAACGCCCGGCTCGAGAAATTGTCATGGCAAAGGAACCAACCATATGTAGTTGTCAGTAACGCATTGTGGGTGCCGGTTCCGATGGGCCACGCAACGCGTGATGGGGCGTGCCGTAATGGGTGGGGGGGACGCACGCGGGCGGTCCCACTGGGGCCTTCGGTGGAGCTCCCTATGGGGCCACGACGCGCTGTAGTGGGTTGTGGAGACGCATGCCGGCAGTGCAGCTGGGGCCTTCGGTGGAGCCCCCATATGGGGCCACGAAGCGCTGTGCTGGGTGGGGGTGGCGCAGCGGTGCCACTGGGGCCTTCGGTGGAGCTCCCTTTGGGGCCGCGAAGCGCTGTACTGGGTGTGGCGGACGCATGCGGGCGGTTCCGCTGGGACATTCGGTGGAGCTCCCTATGGGGTCACGAAACGCTGTACTGTGTGTGATGCGGACGCATGCGGGCGGTACACCTGGGGCATTCGGTGGAGCTCCCTATGGGGCCGCGAAGCGCTGTACTGGTTGTGGCGGACGCATGCGGGCACCCACTGGGGCCTTCGGTGGAGCTCCCTATGGTGCCACGAAGCGCTGTACTGGTTGTGGCGGACGCATGCGGGCACCCCCACTTGGGCCTTCGGTGGAGCTCCCTATGGGGCCGCGAAGCGCTCTACTGGGTGTGGCGGACGCATCCGGCCCCCCCAATGGGGTCTTCGGTTGAGCTCCCTATGGGGCCACGAAGCGCTGTGCTTGTTGTGGCGGACGCATGCGTGCACCCCCACTGTGGCCTTCGGTGGAGCTCTCTATGGGGCCACGTAACGCTGTAATATGTGTGTGGCGGGCGCATGCGGGCGGTCCCACTGGGGCCTTCGGTGGAGCTCTCTATGGGGCCACGAAGCGCTGTACTGGGTGTGGCGGACTCATGCGGGCACCCCCACTGGGGTCTTCGGTGGAGCTTATCATGGGGCCACGAAGCGCTGTACTGGGTGTGGCGGGCGCATGCGGGCGGTCCCACTGGGACCTTCGGTGGAGCTCCCTTTGGGGCTGCGAAGCGCTGTACTGGTTGTGGCGGACGCATGCGGGCCCCCCCACTGGGGCCTTCGGTGGAGCTCCCTAATTATTGGGCCACGAAGCGCTATACTGGGTGTGGCGGACGCATGCGGGCACCCCCACTGGGGCCTTCGGTGAAGCTCCCTATTAGGCTATGAAGCGCTGAACTGGGTGTGGCGGGCGCATGCGGGCGGTCCCACTGGGACCTTCGGTTGAGCTCCCTATGGGGCCACGATGCGCTACACTGGGTGTGGCGGACGCATGCGGCACCCCCACTGGGGCCTTCGGTGAAGCTCCCTAGTAGGCTATGAAGCGCTGTACTGGGTGTGGCGGGCGCATACGGGCGGTCCCACTGGGACCTTCGGTGGAGCTCCCTATGGGGCCACGATGCGCTACACTGGGTGTGGCGGGCGCATGCGGGCACCTCGGCCTTTGGTGGAGCTCCCTATGGGGCCACGAAGGGCTGTACTGGGTGTGGCGGGCGCATACGGGCACCCCCACTGGGGCCTTCGGTGGAGCTCCGTATGGGGCCACGAAGCGCTGTACTGGGTGTGGCGGGCGCATGCGGGCGGTCCCACTGAGGCCTTCGGTGGAGCTCCCAGTGGGGCCACGAAACGTGTGAAGGGTTTGCCAAAGTGGGGGGGGGGACAGGAGAAGGGGGGAAGGAGGAGGAGAGGAGAGCAGAGGACAGGAGGGGAGAGGAGAGGAGAGGAACGCGGGGACCGTCTCTTCAAAACGACGAGGACCCAACACCACAGGCTGGTTGGGAAATATGGAGGCGCCCTCCTGGCGCCGCATCGCCGATGAATCGGCGACGCGGCTTGATGTGGAGGCCAGTTTTCTCAATGTCGACGTCGCCGATGCACCGCCGACGTCGCCGATGCATCGCCGACGCATCGCTCATGCATCGTTGACACGGCGCGACCCTCTGACCGCATCTACGGTAGGCTCGCGTCGTGTCGACTGGCGGCGACTCCGCCGCTAGCCGTCAACGTTGAACGCCGCCGACGATTCAGAATCGGTCGATGTTTCAGCCACGCGCAGAGGGGGGTGGGGGAGGGGTTAGGGTTCTTAGAAACACCCCTGCTTCTTCGAAGGCTCGGGTCCTATCTATAGATGTAAAGCTGGCGCCTTCTAAGAAGCAGCCTCCTTATAAGAAGCCCCCCCCTCCTCTCTCCACTCCCTCGTGCGCGCCGCCTGATGCTGAAGGATTGGGCGGCTCGGAAACGGCCGATAGTTCAATTTTGAACGATCCCCGCGGTGTCAGCACCCAGCGCCGAAGCGGGCACGACACGAACCGGCCGCACCCCGACCCCCATCCAGGAGGCCTTTGCTCCGAGAGCCCTTACAGTGAAGTCGGGCCTGTCCCTCCACAGGAGGAATCTTCAAAAAGAGCCAAAGAACATAGCCTGAGGACGATTTTCTTACTAGTTTTGATTCTTTTTGCATATCTGTCGGGTATTTGTTCGTCCAAAATCCCCTCTGTAGGAGGATGGGGGAGGGAAGGTGGGGGAGGAGGCGGAGGGAAGGAGGGGGAGGAGGGGGAGGAGGGGGAAAACAGGAAGCATAGGAGGGGGGGAGGAGGAGAGACAAGCAGGAGGAGGAGGAGGAGGAGGAGGAGGAGGAGGAGGAGGAGGAGGAGGAGGAGCAGGAGGAGGGGGAGGAGGAGGAGGTGCCCGACCTGACCTTGCGGGCAGGCGGCGCCCCCTCGCTCTCGCTTCTGCGCCGCGCCGCAGGCGACGCGGCCTCTGCCTCGGCCACCGCGGCGGCCGGCCTCGGCAGCCCCGGGCCGCGGCCGCGGGGGCCCTACCCCGCCGTTTTCGCCCCGGGCGCCTGGGAGCCGCGGCCAGAGGATCCGCAGAGTCGAAAGGGGGACAGTCTATCCTTAAGTCGGGCCTGTCCCTCTACAGGAGGAACACTCAAAACTGTTATGGGGAGTATTTTTTGATTATTCTTTGTCCGTTTTGGAGTATTTTTTTTGACATTTTTTAATTTCTCCTCCAAAATCCCCCTGTAGGAGGACAGGCCCGACTTCTGTCTATCCTCCCAGCGGCGCGTCAGCCGCGTGTCCGCGGCGCCCATGGGCCGCGTGGGGTCGGTCGCTTGCGGCAGACTTCGCTCTCGGCCGAGCGCGTCCTCCTCCTTCGCTCCTCCTCCTCCGCTCTTCCTCCTCCGGAGTCTCAGCGGATCGAGAAGCTCGAGCATTCGATGGAGCAGCAGAAGGCTCACATGGCCGAGCTGCAGCAGACGCTGGATGCGTCGGTCAAGGACTTGGCTGACAAAGAGCAGAAGTACGAGGAGCTGCGTCTTCGGCAGATGGAGCTGGCCAAGGCCTCCATTCATCCGCCTCCGCAGGAGCATGCCCAGGACGGCGCTGGCACGATCGGCGCGCTCGACCTGGGCTGCACCAAGTTGGGGGGCATCCTCAGGCAGCATGGGAGGCTGCCATGCAGATGGCGGACGAGATCGCCGAGGAGCTGCCGACGATCATCACCAGCGCGCAGATCCAGGTGGTCGGGGCGCGGCGGGTCGAGCAGCAGCCAGGCACGCCACAGCAGCAGCCAGTTTCCCAGCATGCTGCGGAGCTTGTGGTGCCCACGGCCGCGCCCGCTCCCGCGGCCCCTGCGGCTGTCCGTGATGTCGACGTCGGCACGTTGCGTGAACAGCTCCAGCAGGTTGGCATTACAGTGGCAGATGAAGCCAGTGAGGAGGAAGTGCGTCAGTCAGACAATCGCCTGTTCTCATGGCGCACGGGGTCGACGAGTGCATTTTGCCCATGCCAGACCTGTGCACTTGAATTTTGTCATGATGATGGTAACGGTTGGCAACATGACGAGTCTCACGACTTCGTCTCGTGTGGGTACAACTTCTCTCAACATGATGAATGAGGGCTGGGACCAAGATCATCGGGTCCCGTGGGTTATGTGTCCCGTAACAAGTCAGGCCCGAAGGAAATTCAAGTAGGCGTTGTAAGGCCAGAATGCAGGCCTAGTACTATGCATGCAGATGGGGTGGTCACTAGGGCTCCATATATTCCTGTCGTCTGCACTGAGGCTTTGGTGCGCTGAGGCTTTGGCTGTTATTGGCATTTCTGCTGGAGATTAGCTTTCAAGTTTCTGGGCTGACTGCCAGACTTGCTCGCCAGATCAGACATGTTTGGTCTTCCCTCCTCCCGACGTTGCGCTGCGCGCGGATTCGAAAATTAATGTTCAGCATCATGGCGAGGGAGTCGGCAGAAGTTTGAAGGCCGAAGGTCAGGCTACCACCACCAGTGTTGACAATACTGGCCCGCTGCTAGAATATATGGAAGATTGTCGGTCGGCTACAGTTCTGGCTCAGGAGCACAATGCTGACGACGCTGCCCTCCCTGCCTGCGACATGCTTTGAAAAAGGGTCTCGGCTACCATGCCATGGCATCTTCGCCGCTGCAGCACGTGCACCACAGTGTGGTATCCCTTCAGGAGTGGCTGTGCTGGCGCATACCGCTGCTGCCAGATCCTGTGCTACATGAAGGGCGACTGGGTGCAGCTATGTCACGTTGTGTGCATTCGTGTGCTATCTTGGTCGCCGTAATTCTCTGGTATTTCGCCGCGTTGTGGGAGGCGATATGAACATGTCCTCTAGCAGCTTTGACGGGCAGGCTTAGCTTGAGCAGTTGAGAGCCGTGCTCCTTCTACCCGCTGATTCTACGTGGCGTACCATCAGTTCGACGGGAGGATCGATCTATGACTTTTACGTGGCATCGGACAAGATGGCGACCAGCGTTCAAGCGCATCACATGGATGTTCCAGTAGTTTTGCCAGTCCATGCCCCTGTACACCTACCAGTACTTCAAGGGCACACAGAGGCGCGGATGCCAATGCCAGTTGAGCCCAAGCAGGTGCCCAACGTCCCCAACGTGGGGACGTTGGGTTCTCGCGGCCAACAGTTCCATGGAGTGTCCCTCGAGCTGATTCGCGGTATGTGTGACGAGCAAGGGCTTCGACGTGCTTGAGATGCCGTTACTGCTGGATTGGAGTTTGCGATGCTTGGCCGATCTGATATCGTTGATGATGCATCTTAGCCTTCTCAGGGACGTGGATGACCGATTTGTATTAAGATGGTCGAAGCTAACTGGGCCATCAAGCATCGGTGACTACAGAATGGGCCCCTCGTGCGCGCATGGATCACAGCGGCCAAGTGGGCCAAACACATCATGCGGCTTCGGGCCTTCCAGACCAAACTGGCTAAACACTACTGCGAGCAACATAGCTATGCGGGTATGTCCCTACGGCTACCTGATTACACGGCGCCTTGGTCAGCAATTTACATGGACGGCCCGATACACGCGCAAGCATGGCAGTTGGTTCGGCGACGAGGGGCCCTGCCTGGGCCTTCAGATTTGTCGCCAGTGCCCAACGGCCCTGTACTGCGGCTCGCCCTCTCTATTCAGGACGCAGTTTGCTTCTTCAGGCGTGTTTGTGCTGCCGCGTATCTGATGCAGTATCTCGACGACGATGCGCGTTCGGAGTGCATGGGGCATCCGCGCCGGCAGATGATGAGATGTGGAAGTGGCGCGCGGCATGGACATGCCGCGACGCGTATCGTATGGGGTTGCCTGCGGGGCATCGGCAATGATATGATCTCTCGGTTCTAACAGTGCCGGTCTTGCGTGAGGCCACGCAGACGTTCCCATGGCGCACGTCTACATCCGCGTGCATTCTGGTATGTGTCCGGCTCTGGTTTGGATATACTGTGCGCACTTCATATGACATGCGAGCGCATGTTGATGTGGCCATATCATCGCATTCTTAACGAGGTGGTATATTTGACGCAACCAGGCGGTGGCGCGAGATTGATCCCGCTCATGGAGAACATGGTACGCTTATGGTCGCGCATACGTCCTCTCACATCTCGAGCAGGGGTGCGCGAGCATGGTCGCACGCATAGGGGGAAACGGAGAGGTTTTTCGTCTAGCGAACCTGCGTACGAGCATAGCTTGCAGGCAGAGGTTTCGCACTTGCTTAGCGAACATTTTATGTCCATATTGTTGGGTTTGTAGAACTGTTGGGACGGTGCCTTTTCCCGCTCTTTTTAGAGGGGCACGCCCCGCGGTTTCCATTGGGCTTGGTGTGGTTGCTTCTCGAGGTGCATGTGCAGTTGCTTGCGCGTCGTGAAAGGCATCGTGTGCATGTGCATCGCAGCGGCGTTATTTCACGGGCGTCGGAGGACGACGGTGCGTTTCAAATGGGCAGGCCTAGAATTGCGAGAGGCAGTTGGGCTACATCATCCAGCTCGGCTTGGTGACCAAGCCTGGCAAGTCGGTCTGGCTGGCCGCCGCCGAGCGCGCTTGTCCGCCATTTCGGGACAAGGCAACGAGATCGAGGCAGACAGCCAAGAAATGGTTTCAAAACCTCAGTCATGGGATATTTTCGGTTCGGTCTGTTTGCAATCAGTGTCAGGCTCGACTCGATAGGCTTCGCAATGCATTGCCTCGTCTTCGAATGTTGAGGAAATCGGCAGGCGGTCAGGTGGCGGCTTTGTGGCGTACAGGTATTCTTCCCGCTGCTCGCCATGGAGTGGCCGCGTCGGAGGCCGGCCCAGCTGGGCTCGCAGCCGGGCGACACATTGCGGGCACGTAGTGAGGGCGTGGCTCGTGCTCGTCATCAGTGACGCCTGTGCTGGCAACGCAACGTAGTCGGCTAGATGGTTTTATGTATCATGCTACTCTGGAGCCCGTGCAGGTATGCGCTAGTTTCGTCTGGGATTATTGAGTTTCTCTTGGAAGGTTCCAGCGAACAAGGAGTTGCCTTGCTGAAAAAAATGAGACGCCGCAGTTCCTGGTCTAACATTCGTGGGCCATCAGAGGTGCTCTGGCTGACGTTGAAGCGGACCGGGTGGATAATGGCGTTTAGTAATGTTCTGCATCGCGTCGAGAACGACGACATAGATCTATTGCGTTTGCTGCCTAAATCTGTGTACGGGCTGGTGCGACAAAAGGTTTGGAAGGTGGCGTGCCAGAGTCGTGACATCGCATCGTAACGATTGTACTGTGGGGGTAGGGGTGGATCTTGATTCGGTTGCTCTGTCAATGTGTTGGGGAACGTAACGCGGCCACCCTCGGGCGCGAGTTCTTTGCGCGTCCGAGCCTCTACCAGGACTCGATGGGCGAATGCCTCCAGTGGAACCCCGAGATGGATCGCGCATCGGTATCTGAAGGAGCACGGGCTTGCTTCGAGCCCTCCTGGCTGGGATTGGTTCAATATATGGGCGTGCGTGCAGCCGTGCCGTCAGTTCCTCTCGCATGTGCGCCATGGGGCTTCCTGCGCGTTATGGGGCGATGGTGGGTCTGACAGGGCCGCGCGGACCATGGTGGTCTTCGCGGCTGGCTCGGGGCTGGCCCCGTTGTGGCCTGAATTTCGACGGTGTGGCTGGGGTTTTTGTTAGCTGGGAGAAAACGCTCTTCGAGTTCGTGCTGCTTGCGGTCTATTGGCGGGCCCTGTGCAGACAGTTGGACTCGGGAGGCGCACGGCCCTCCCATTCGCTCTCTAGTTAACGCCCGTGGTCTCGCTCGTGGTCACAGACCTCTTGAGTCTGGTGCAAGAGGATGTGGGGTGGGCCCCGTGTATCGGCGGATTCCCAGGCTCAGTCTGCCGACGTCTGGCGAAATATTTTCCATCTCGTGCTTTGGCGACAGCCGCCTGCATTTCGCAGATGCCCAGCCCGCCAGACGGCGGCATAATTCTTTACGCTTCGCGTATCCCCACCAGCCCATCTCACAGCAGCAACTCTTGCGAAGCATGCCGACAGTCGTGTTTTTCAGGCGTGTGTCCGCTTGGCCCCGCATATCTCCCCTGTTCCTCCTTCCTCCCGCCTCTTCGAGGCGGAGGAGGAGGGAGAGAAAGCGCTCCTCGTGATTTGAGTCGTTTGGGGTTTCTCGTCCTGGTGTGAGTCGTTCGGGCCCTTCGTGTGAGTCGGGCTCTTCGTGGTGTGAGTCGTTCGGGCTCTTCGTCCTGGTGTGAGTCGTTCGGGCTTCTCGTGGTGTGAGTTGTTCGGGCCCCTCATCCTGGTGTGAGTCGTTCGGGCCCCTCCTCCTGGTGTGACTCGTTCGGGCTCCTCGTGGTGTGAGTCGTTCGGGCCCGCGTCGTGGTGTGAGTCGTTCGGGCTCCTCGTGGTGTGAGTCGTTCGGGCGCCTCGTCCTGGTGTGAGTCGTTCGGGCCCCTCCTTGTGGTGTGAGTCGTTCGGGCTCTTCGTGGTGTGAGTCGTTCGGGCCCCTCGTCCTGGTGTGAGTCGTTCGGGCTCCTCGTGGGGCCTCTTGGGGGCCTCTTGGAGGCTCTTGGGGCCTATTGGGGGCCTCTTGGGGGCCTCTTGGGGGCCTCTTGGGGCGTCTTGGGGCCTCTTGGGGGCCTCTTGGGGGCCTCTTGGGGGCCTCTTGGGGCCTCTTGGGGGCCTCTTGGGGGCCTCTTGGAGGCCTCTTGGGAGCCTCCTGGGGGCCTCTTGGGGCCAGCTTGGGGCCTCTTGCGACCTCCTCAGAAGCGCAACTGAACGCTGCCCCTTGAGAAGGACAAAATGACCCCAAAACCTTTGTAAAATCAATGATTTTGCTATGAAGGAAGAGGCGCGCTGCCCCCTCAGAAGGGCAAAATGGGGCCGAAACCGTAGTAAAACCAATGATTTTGGCTTCAAAGAAGAGGAGAGGGTTTTTTCTCCTCCCCCCCGTCGGGGCCAGAATCCTCGTGAGGAGTGTCGTTTTTTAGCCCCCCCAGGAGTCGAAATTGACCCCCCTGACGACCCGCGGCCCCCCCTCCCCAGGCCCAGGGGGAGGGGGTAGGGGGAGGGGTAAACCCCTCCCCGAAGGGGAAGAAGGGGGGTTGAGGACAGAGAGAGCTCGCTAAACCAGTCACGCCCAAGGGCTGGTGGGATTCTTGGAATGAATCACCATCCCTTCGGGAGTTTCTTGGGCAACGAATGGGTGGATTTCTTTGCGAAGGCTGGCGCGTCCACCAGCGCAGTGGCCAACGCGCTCGCGATTTCGGATGGGCGTCGGCTTCGGGGCGCGCGGATGGAGGCTAATATGATGGCATGGTGTGCGTGCGAGATGACCCATCGTGATGCTCTGAGTGATGGGCCCCCCAGGCCCCTGCTTGTATAGGCCCCGGCGCGCCCCGTGGTTCTCGCGAGGCGCGGCGTGGTGAGTCGGCCCCCCCTGCTCCAATGTGAAGCGCGCCCGACCGCGGCCAGGACTCCTGCTGGCCTCGATGACTTATTGCTGGCTTCGGCGCGAACGAAATAGGTGCGGAAAGACTTGGTGCCGTGCCCGACAGCAGTTCCTGTCCATTTTGAACAGGACTCGCTGTCCACGCCGCCGCGGCCTATGCCCACTCGAGACATCATGCCGCCTGCCCGACAGCGGCCGCTGTTGGTTTGGGACAACATTTGATGCTGGGCATTGTGCCCATGTTTTCCTTGCCCACTTCGGGCGCCTAAAGGGTTCAAATACTCGATGAGTTATTGCTTGCCGAATGCGCGCCGGCGGCGCAACAGAGGCTCAAGGCGCTTGGGGGGCCTCCAGCAGCAAAGGGCCCCTTCGATGAGGTCCCGTGCTGTTGCCGCTGCGCTGGAGGCGTCGGACGCGTTCTTGGGCGACGAGGGGCCCGCTCATTGGAATCAGGGGTCCACGGGTGTCAGTGCGCCGCTTGATGCAGCGATCGTCGAGTTCAATGGGCACCAGGTGTTGGTGAGTCGTGGTGCGAGGGTGTGCGTCCCGTGTGGCTCCCATCAGGTTTCGTGTGGGCAAGTCGGCAATTCTAGGTTTGCGGGTGGCTCGGGTGAAATGCCCCCTTCTGAGCGCCCACCTGCACGTAGTAGGCAGCGGTATGATGTATCCTGTGTGCGTGCGGGTAAGCGTCCCAAGATTGGAAAGAGCGTGTTCTACCGCTGCTGGCGGAAAACTGGGGGGGGGGTCCTACCGGTTCGACCCCCCTCCCGTCCGGAAAACCGGGGGGGTCATTGCCGGTTCGAACCCCTCCCCCCCTCCAGTCCATCATGAAAAGGGGGGGTGGTCACTGCCGGTTCGACCCCCCCCCCTCGAAAACCGGGGGGGTCACTATAGGTTCGAATCCCCCCCCCGTCCTCGAAAACCGGCGGGGGGTGCGGACAGTGATGGGGACGGTGGTGGTGGGGACAGTGGTGAGGGGACAGCGGGACAGTGGCGGGGACAGTGGGACAGTGGTGGGGATGGTAATGGTGGGGGCAGTGGTGAGGACAATGGTGGGAACAGTGGGGACCATGGGACAGAGGTGGGGACGGTGGTGGTGGGGACATTGGTGTGGGGACAGTGGTGTGGGGACAGCAGGAATGTGGTGGAAACAGTGGGACAGTGGAGGATACAGTGGTGGTGGGGACAGTGGTGAAGGCGGTGGCGAGGACGGCGGTGGGACAAGAGAACAGAGGTATAGTGGGGACAGTGGGGGGGACAGTGGGGACAGTGGTGGGAACAGTGGGACAGCTCAGTGGGACAGCGGAGGAGTCAGTGGGACAGTGGGGACTGGGGATAGTCGGGCAGTGGTTGGGGCCGTGGAGAAAGTGGGGAGAGTGGAACCGTGGTGGGAACAGTGGTGGGGACAGTGGGGACAGTGCGACAGTGGTGGGGGCACTGGTGGGGACAGTAGGGACGGTGGTGGAACCAGTGGGGACAGTGGTGGTGAGGACAGTGGTGCTGGGAACACAGTGGGGGATGTGGTGCGGACGGTGGTAGGGACCGGGAGTCGTTTGCTGGCGGTGAGGGGGGGGAGGGGTTCGAACCGGTAGCCCCTCCGGTTTTCGAGGGGGGGGGGGGGTTCGAACCCGTAGTGGCCCCCCTTCGGTTTTCGAGGGAGGGGGGGGGAGGGGGGTTAGGGGAGGGGGGGGGGTTTTTTGCCGGGGGAGGAGGGGAGGGGGGGGGGGTCCAGCAGGGGGGGGATTTTTGGAGGTGGGGCGTGGGGGGGACCCCCGGGTTCCGGAGGAAGAGGGGGGGGGAATTTTCCACAGTAAAGCGGCGGTGGATCACGCTCTCTCCAAGATTGGGAAGCCCTTGTTTGTTGCTCAATAGTTGTGCTCATTTCTGTTACCGCGCTTCGCGTTGGCCAGGCCCATTCGGACCTCGCGCGTGCCCATGGCGTGTGAGGCGAGCTTGGCCCAATGTTGGCCCGTGCCCCCGTCTTCGGCTGCACGATCAAGCCGCCTGCTGGTCGTCCGCGTCTTCCTCCTCCCTTTCTCCTCCTCCTCCTCCTCCTCCCATTCTGCTTCCTCCTCCTCTTCTTTCTTGTCGCCTGTTGTGCTGGATCTCGTTGTGGCCGTTTTGGACCGTCGGGCAATTTCTTCGAGAAAGCTTCCCATGCAGCCGCGGGCCCGATACGTGTCTGGGCAACAAACACCGACATGGGTACAATGGAAGCCCATGCCAAGAAACAGCCTGCTTGCCTCCAGGGTGCCATGGGCGTCTTGGTTTTCGATGGTTTTGCAATGGAAAGCGTGACGTTCCCGCACCAAAAATCAGTGGGCGTCCTGGGGTCTCAGGGTTTGGTTTCTTGTGGAGGGTTTCTTGTGGTCGAGCTCCAACTGTACGGAAGAAGTGGGGACAAACACTGACAGCCGTTTTTGCCCATGATGAATCGGACTCGCCGTCGGCGTCGCTACGGACTGTGTCCGTTCGATACAGGGATGCGCTTGCCCAACATCGGCCGCTGTCGGTCGTGGACAACACTTGCTACTGGGCATCGTGGCCATATTTTCGGTACTCCGTCCGGGCGTGCCATGAGGAGGTGCCGTACATGGTCTACCCGCCGCTGTGGGAGGCGCAGGTGGAGCATCGCAGCTGGCCGAGCCGCGACTCCGCGATGGCCTGCCGCCCGCTCGCAGAGCCGCCTTGGGACGACCAGCAGCCTCCCCTTGAGCGGCCCGGCTGGCGCCAACTCGGCGTGGCCGACGGTCCGCCCGACGCCTCCCAGCCAGAGCAGGACGCCTCCCTCGCTGACAGAGGGAGCGTCGGCTACAGCCTGTTTGGCGAGAGGGCGAGCGATTCGTGGTGGACGGCCAGCAGCGGAGAGCGCCCTGTTTGCGGCGTGGATTCTCTGGCCAGAGAGAGAGGGTATTGAGGAGCACTGGCCAGAGGCTGACGCACCTCCACTCTCTGGGGTCGATTTGGGAACCAGCGCCCGTCCATGGTGCTGCGGGGTCGGGGTGTTTCTCTCTAAATCTCCTTCCAGACGGCCTAGTGGCAGGGCTCGGGTGTCTCTTTCTATTGTCGGTTGTTAAAAGAGGAGGAGGAGGAGGAGGAGGAGGAGGAGGAGGAGGAGGGGGAGGAGGAGGAGGAGGAGGAGGAGGAGGAGGAGGAGGAGGAGGAGGAGGAGGAGGAGGAGGAGGAGGAGGAGGAGGAGGAGGAGGAGGAGGAGGAGGAGGAGGAGGAGGAGGAGGAGTTGGGCGGTGAGGAGGGGCACGCGCCTATGTTTGAAATGACACCATGTCGATCCCAGGCGAACCCCTCAGCCCCGCATGCGTGTTTCTCTCGGTCCTGTGGTCTCGCGGGGAGCCCCAGCGCAGAATATCCGCGCATTTTTTTATGTGCAGCGTATATGAACGGGCTGCGCCATCCTCCGCTGGCCCCTCAGGCCATCTTGGGGCCACGTGAGGGCATCGCGATGGCTCTCGGGCACCTTTCCGAAACATGTTAAGATGCTGGGGTTCTCTTGGGGCCTCTGGGGCCCTTCGCGGCGGCCTGCCGAGGCGAACCTTGGGGCCTCGTTGTGGCCCTGATGGGGGCATCCAGGATGGAGCCCTCAGGCTGCAGTCTTGGGCCTTCTTGCGGGGCTCTTGGCTCGTCTTGGACCCGTCTTGGGGGTTGGGCCGTCTTGGAAGCTTCTTTGGTCTCTCCGAAGCCCCTTCGAGGCCATCATGCGATGGAAAGCCTCTCCCGGCTCCTTAGGGTCTCTCACGGCCTGTGGGGCCGTGGGGGCTCCAGAACATTTTGGAGGCTTGACGGGGGGGGGGGATGTCTGGGCTCTTGTAGGCTGGTGTGGAGGCCGGCCGGTCGGTTGTCGAGGCTATCTCGGAGTTCGGAGTTCCCCCGGGGATTTGGGCTGGTTTCAAGGGGGCGGTCTCTAGAGGCCCTTGCGCCGCAGGGGGTGTGGGGGCGGGCCACCCCTGGAAAACTGCCGAGGCCGTGCCACGCAGCCAAGATGCATTACAACATGCCCAACGTGCCGAGAGCACGGTGACGGAGTGTCCGCGCGTAGACCATGGCAGTAAGAGAGAGGGTCGGGTCCACCACGGTACCTCCCTTGAGCATAGCATCTCTCTTTAAGGCATGCTTTTTTTCGGCTTACGTGTAAAATGCCATGCCGAGATGTTTATCTTCATTCGGAGGCTTGCAGCCACAATGATATCGTGGTTGCCGATGAGCTGTGAGGTTCATCATGGCTAGGCTTTTCGAGCCGTGCTGCACATCAAACATCTTGACGCTTCGCGTATCCCCACCAGTGTTCTCAGACGCCCTGGGTCGCTGCTCCTCCCCGCCGCCTGATCCGCGGCCCCCGCGCGCGCCCGGGAATTTAGTCGCGGCCGCAGCCCGACCGTGACCGCCCGCCGTCGGCGCTTTCGCCTGCGGCTGTAAAAAAAAAGTATCCCCACCAGTAGGCCCGTGGCCCGGACCTCTCAGCTCGGCGACTGCGAATCCGCGTCCGCCCGCGACCAAAAAAAGCGTATCCCCACCAGCCAATCCAGGAACTATCTGCAGGAACGACGACGGCGACAGGAGTCAATCATCAAGGTTTTCGCGAGTACTTCGCTCTGGGAGCCTGTCTCTTGGGATTATCGAGGACCTCTCTTAGAGCCATTTTGGCCGTCTTCTGTGTTCTGTTGAGGCCCTCTTAGGGCCTTCTTGGGGGCCATCTTGGAGACCATCGGTGGATCAGGGGGAGCCCTAATTTGCGCCCCCGTCAGATGCCGAAAGGTCGCCTCTTTGGGCGCTCTTGGGGAGCTCTAGGGCGCTCCTGGGGTCGTCTTGGGGGGCCTTCGTGGGTCCCTCCTGAGGCTGTCTTGGACCATGAAGCCAGTCGGAAACGAACCAGCCACAAGGCAATCGTCACGCATTTTCCTGACGTTTTGGAAGAGTGTTGGTCTCTCGGGGGCGTCCTTGGGAGACTCCGTGGCCACTTGGAGATGCCTTGGGGCGGTTTTGAAGCATCTTGGAGGCATGCCCAAGGGCATCATGAAACATCTTTGGCTGTACTGTGCCATCCTGAATGCGAGCTTGGGCTATCTGGGGCCATTCTTGGAGCCATCTTTGGCCAAGGCAAGGCCTCTGACACCTCGGGCCCCCTCATTCCAGACCCAAGGGAGGGGGATGGGGAGAGGTGTCAAGCTACCCCTCCTTGAGCACTGGCAAGGGCTGCCATCGACGACCATCGGGAACCCATGCGGACGCCGGCCAGGTGCGCGATGCCCGCGAGGTGCGCCGCGCGTGCGAGGGCCCCCCCCCCCCATCATCCTTTTCGGAAAATGCAAAATTCAGGGAGGAAAAAACACAGACACAATTCATCGTCGACTCGCAGGAAAATATAGGAAAATATGGGAAGTGGGGGGGAAGACATATACCCAGATAACATGGAATATGTGGGGAATCCTGCTATTTGTGTGTATTTATTTGTGTGTCCCAGGGCCCCTTCAAAAATGCAAAATGATCGCGGGGGGCCCGCGCATGGTCCAAGACATGGCGTCAACGTGTACTCTGCAGTGGGTTCTGACAAGGATGTTGGGCCTGCGCACGCAGGGCTTTATGACCCACCCCTTTCTCGGGCAGGACGAAAGGGGGGGATTGGGAAAGGGGGAGTTACGAAATCTGCTGCATGCAGCTGGTGTCGGCCTCACCGAGGGGCCCATTCCTCGATACATAGCCGCCTCCGGCGCCAGGAGGCGCCGGGAAAATCAGCTACGTGAGTTGATTCTCAGCCCCCCCCCCTTTGCTATCCCCCCCTTTCGCCCGACCCGACTCTCGTCCCTTTGAAAAGAGAATATACATATAACGGCGCACCGGGTCCGGGGGCCCGGGGCCGGGACCTCGACCGCAAATGTGCACCCCGGGGGCCCCGGAGGCTCGTCGGGGCTTGCCGGAGGCCTCCCCAGTCAGACAAGACGGCCCCAGAAACGCCCAAGACGGCCCAAGAAACTTCCAAGAGGCCTCCAAGAGGGCTCCGAGATGCTGAAGATGGCCTCCAGACGTCCAAGGACGCCCCCCAAGACGCCCCAAGAAGCCTCCAACATGCGTCCCAAGAGGGCCCCTAGACGCAAAAATTGGCCCATTCCCTTCGTAAAACGTACATTTTTCACAAAGTTGCCTTTTGGGCTTTCCGACATTACAGGACGGCCCAAGAGGCGCCCAAGACCGCCCCAAGACGGCCCAAGAAGCTCCCAAGAGTGCCCCAGGACAGCCCAAGAGGGCCCCAAGACGGCCCAAGAGGCGCCCAAGATGGCCCAAGAGGGCCCCAAGACGGGCCCAAGAGGGGGCCCAGAGGGGGACCACGAACCGCAAGCTCGAGCCTTCCGCCCCAAGAGGCCGCCAGGAGGCCCCCAGGAGGCCCCTCAAGAGGCCCCAGGAGACCCCAGACGTCCAAGGACGCCCCCAAGAGGCCCCAAGAAGCCTCCAACATGCGTCCCAAGAGGGCCCCTAGACGCAAAAATTGGCCCATTCCCTTCGTAAAACGTACATTTTCAACAAAGTTGCCTTTTGGGCTTTCCGACGTTACAGGACGGCCCAAGAGGCGCCCAAGACCGCCCCAAGACGGCCCAAGAAGCTTCCAAGAGGGCCCCAGGACAGCCCAAGAGGGCCCCAAGACGGCCCAAGAGGCGCCCAAGATGGCCCAAGAGGGCCCCAAGACGGGCCCAAGAGGGGGCCCAGAGGGGGACCACGAACCGCAAGCTCGAGCCTTCCGCCCCAAGAGGCCGCCAGGAGGCCCCCAGGAGGCCCCTCAAGAGGCCCCAGGAGACCCCAGACGTCCAAGGACGCCCCCAAGAGGCCCCAAGAAGCCTCCAACATGCGTCCCAAGAGGGCCCCTAGATGCAAAAATTATCCCGGCAAAGCAACCTAACAGCGATGTGTAGAAGCATATCTGAAAGCATTCCCCTTAAGATTCAGATGAAAATCCAGTTGTAGAATTCTGCTGTTCTCGCAGTCGTAGTCGCATTCGCGATGACAGTCGCAGCGGCAACGGCAGTCGCAGTCACAGCCTCAGCCTCAGCCTGCCTCCCTCCTCCTCCTCTTTCTCCTGCTCCTCCTCCTCCTCCTCCTCCTCCTCCTCCTCCTCTTCCTCCTGCTCGTCCTCGTTCTCGTCCTCCTCGTCTTGCTCGTCCTCCTCCTCTCTGGTGCTCCTCCTCCTCCTCCTCCTCCTCCTCCTCCTCCTCCTCCTCCTCCTCCTGGTGGTCCTCGTTCTCCTCCTCCTGGTGCTCTCCCCCCCCCTCCTCCTCCTCGTCCTCCTCCTCCTCCTCCTCGTCCTCCTCCTCCTCTTCCTCCTCCTCCTCCTCCTCCTCCTCCTCCTCCTCCTGGTAGTCCTCCCCCTCCCCTCCTCCTCCTCCTCCTCCTCCTCCTCCTCTTCCTGGTCGTCCTCGTTCTCGTCCTCCTCGTCTTGCTCGTCCTCCTCCTCCTGGTGTTCTCCTCCTCCTCCTCCTCCTCCTCCTCCTCCTCCTCCTCCTCCTCCTCCTCCTCCTCTCCTCCTCCTCCTCCTCCTCCTCCTCCTCCTCCTCCTCCTCCTCCTCCTCCTGGTACTCCTCCCCTCCTCCTCCTCCTCCTCCTCCTCCTCCTCCTCTTCCTGGTCGTCCTCCTCCTCCTGGTCGTCCTCCTCCTCCTGCTCGTCCTCCTCCTCCTCCTGCTCGTCCTTCTTCTCCTGCTCCTCCTGCTCCTCGTCCTGCTCCTGCTCGTCCTCGTCCTCCTGGTCTTGCTCGTCCTCCTCCTCGTCGTGCTCTTGCCCCTGCTGAAAATGTGGCCCAGGAATGGGAGTTCTGGGAAGTCGAAGAGCACGAAGTTGCCTACAGTTGGCTCCGGGCATTCAAAATGTGGCCCGGGAATGGAGTTCTGGGAACTCGAAGAGCACGAAGTGGCCTACAGTTGGCTCCGGGCATTCAAAATGTGGCCCGGGAATGGAGTTCTGGGAACTCGAAGAGCACGAAGTGGCCTACAGTTGGCTCCGGGCATCCAAAATGTGGCCCGGGAATGGCGTTCTGGGAACTCGAAGAGCACGAAGTGTGTGACTGTTGCATCCGGCCCCCCAGAATGTGGCCCGGGAATGGCGTTCTGGGATGTCGAAGAGCACTTTGTGTGTGACTGTTGCATCCGGCCCCCCAGAATGTGGCCTGGGAATGGAGTTCTGGGAAGGCGAAGAGCACGAAGTGTGTGACTGTTGGTGAAAAACGAGCCCGGCTCATGCCGCCCGGAAACGCCCCAACACCTGCCCGGACCCCCCTGTGGAGTGATCTGTGAGCTCTTTTGAGTCAACTAGAAACCTATCAGTCTTCGCTGTTAGGTAATTGGCCCATTCCCTTCGTAAAACGTACATTTTCAACAAAGTTGTCTTTTGGGCTTTCCGACGTTACAGGACGGCCCAAGAGGCGCCCAAGACCGCCCCAAGACGGCCCAAGAAGCTTCCAAGAGGGCCCCAGGACAGCCCAATAGGGCCCCAAGACGGCCCAAGAGGCGCCTAAGATGGCCCAAGAGGGCCCCAAGGCGGGCCCAAGAGGGGGCCCAGAGGGGGACCACGAACCGCAAGCTCGAGCCTTCCGCCCCGAGAGGCCGCCAGGAGGCCCCCAGGAGGCTCCTCAAGAGGCCCCAGGAGACCCCAGACGTCCAAGGACGCCCCCAAGACGCCCCAAGAAGCCTCCAACATGCGTCCCAAGAGGGCCCCCAGACGCAAAAGTTGGCCCATTCCATTTGTAAAACGTACATGTTCAACAAAGTTGTCTTTTGGGCTTTCCGACGTTACAGGACGGCCCAAGAGGCGCCCAAGACCGCCCCAAGACGGCCCAAGAAGCTTCCAAGAGGGCCCCAGGACAGCCCAAGAGGGCCCCAAGACGGCCCAAGAGGCGCCCAAGATGGCCCAAGAGGGCCCCAAGACGGGCCCAAGAGGGGGCCCAGAGGGGGACCACGAACCGCAAGCTCGAGCCTTCCGCCCCAAGAGGCCGCCAGGAGGCCCCCAGGAGGCCCCTCAAGAGGCCCCAGGAGACCCCAGACGTCCAAGGACGCCCCCACGACGCTTCGCGTCACCAATTTCTTCTCACAACGATTCCTGGGTCTGTGACTCGACAGAACCTAAGCGCGCGCGAAGCGCGCGCGTGGTTCTAGTGTAATGTGATCGCGGTGCATCCGAACCTTCTTTTTGGATTTTGCCGCAGAGTTCACATTGCTCTTTGAGGACAGGATTGCGTCGGAGGGTGTTGGCACTGGCCCGGTCTAGGGAAGGGTGAGTGGGGGATGTGGTGCATTTTGCCATGAACAGTTGTCTAGCTACTCCCCCGACGGACAGCTGTCTCGCTCACTCCCATCCGCCCTCCAACCATATAAGTAGCACCCGAGTCTAAACATGGAATGGCCGCCATTGGATGGACATCCCGTGGGAGCCAAAATAGACGCCAGTCGCGTAATTCTCGCGATGTGCGCACCGCCAGCCAGGTGGGCCTCTCGTACCAGGTGCACCAGACGCCTCAGGGACCCAAGGGCTCCATGTGCCTGGTGCGCCAGGTGCGCCGCGGGTTCCATATTCGCCGAGTGTGCCATGCGTTCCACCCCCGCCAGATGCGCCGCGTGCGCGGCGCGCAGCGTTTGCCATGTGCGCCTGTACACGTGACAGCATGCATCGGGATACATGTCGACCCCTCATCGTCCTGGGCAAAAGTCGATGCGAAGTGGCGGGGCGCTGGGAAACACTTTGTCTTTAAGCCGCATCATATCACACTGTATGCGGTTATCCCAACCATCCCTGTCGAACAGCAATGCGAAACAATCGTGGAGTCTCCGCGCATGGTCCAAGGTATTACCGCAACGCGTACACTGCACTGGTTTATGACACGGATGGTGGGCCTGCGCACGCAGGGCAACATGAACCCCCCTTGTCGTCCCTTTGAAAAACAATGAAAAGTGATCGCGGGGCGCCCGAACATGATTCAGATCTTGTCGGATAGTTCACACTGTGACGTTTTCCCCAAGCAGTGCCTGCACTCATGGCTTCCTATTTCTTTTCTGAAGAACTGGGCTGGTGTGGCGGTCTGGCGGCTATGTTGTCGCCGTCGCCGCCGCCCCGTCGCCGCCTCGTCGCCGCCTGTCGCCTGGGCCGGTGTGGCGGTCTGGCGGCTATGTTGTCGCCGTTGCCGCCGCCTCGTCGCTGCCTGTCGGCTGTGCCGGTGTGGCGGTGTGCCGGCTATGTCGTCGCCGTCGCCGCCGCCTCGTCGCCGCCTCGTCGCCGCCCGTCGCCTTGGCCGGTGTGGCGGTGTGCCGGCTGTGTTGTCGCCGTCGCCGCCTCGTCGCCGCCTCGTCGCCGCCCGTCGGCTGGGCCGGTGTGGCGGTGTGCCGACTGTTTTGTCGTCGTCGCAGCCCCGTCGCCGCTTCGCCGCCGCAGCATCGGTTGCTCACGTAGTTTGCTCAACCACCCCTCCCGCGGTCGCAGTCAACGGCCCCCCCTCGCGATATCCAACCTGCATCTGATTCTGACCCTCTGTCCGTCTGATATGTATATATATACAGATATGAGTTCATACCTTGTCTTTCTCTCCAGGCAGAGCGGATTGGGTGTCAATTTTGGTATGAACAATTCCTTTTTTTCGTTTTGTGGATTTGTCGTTTAAGTTCGCACATGACATCATTAGCATCGCCATCATCATCTTCAACACCAACACCATAATCAATATCAACAACATTATTTACCATCAGCATTTTCAACACCGCTATCAAAACCATTGACAACACATTTCACCATGCTATCCCACTACCAATGTCGTCATCGTGTACAACATCATTAGCAACATCATCATCGTCATCATGTCGCCATCGTTTACAACATCATTGGCACCATCATCATCATCGTCATCATCATTACCAGCATGCACCGTGCAGAACATCAGCCGTGAACGTCGCTATCAGCCACGAGCCGTGTGAGCGGTGTGCCGAACGGGTCGGGCGGGAGCATGCGGATGCCGTAATCAACCGTGTAGAGCATTACCACTACCATCATCCTGATCCACATTATCCATTGATTTTCTGCCCCATTGAAGCATGGACGTGTTCCGCGTGATTGCCAGAGCCGCTGCGTGCGGCCACGCACTCGAGAGAAACGAAGCTAGGGATTTACACATAATCAGGCGCATTGGGTTGGAGGCTCTTAAAAGAAGGATTGCTGGATAAGGCCTGGGAAGATCCTTGAAGCCTCGCGGTGCGATCGGCCACGAGCGGCGGCATGCCACCAACAGTTTCAGATGCCATCAACGAAAACGTAGGAGATATGGTATTTAGGAGGTACGGGGAAAGTTGTCACGAGTTTCTGGTATACTGCCAGTATTACAAACTGGTTGACAACATCGGCCAAGAATTGACTCGCGCAGTGTCCGTGGACCCTCGCCCATTGACAAAAAGCAAAACACCAATGGCATATTCAGTTGGTTACATCTGCACGACTCTTCGATTGGCAGGGTTCCAAGGCGGAATCTTATCAACATTGATGTTGGGGTAGAGCCAAGTTCAAAGCATTAGCTAGTCTTGTGAAAGCGTGGCACCGATCAATGAATTTCAGGCCCACTGATGATGCGCAAGGCCACTCGCTACAGGACATACAAATTGTTGTATGCACAGCTCGCGCTTAGCACGGCGCGAACAAAACACATTCTTTGGGCCTTTTGGGCGAAGTCGCCAAACTAAGAACTTTTGAGAAGCGGCTTCGTTGCTGCAGAGGCCGTCCGGCACTCTCTAAACATATGCAACGGTCACATGTTCGAATGGCTTCAGAAGCGATTTGCGTTCGACCCGTCGTTGACAGAGAAAGAATTCGACACGTTGAGATTGACGTGGGTTGCCTCAGGTATGGCAGGTCCAACGATCGATCTATTTGTTGATTTGTTACAGTAGAGTTTTCGCGACGGCTGCAATGCCGCCAGAAAAATCCTCCCATTGCTCTCATGAGCAGACCAGTATACCATCCAAACCCAGCCGGTATCGATACCCCCCGCCATCTGGTGTAACACATTATATATATATATATATGTGCGCGCACTCGATTTTCAGTCATCACCAGTTTTTAATATTCCCTTGCAACAAAGAAAAGAGAGACGACATGCACGCGCGCGCATGAAGAACTCCTTCAACAACTTCTGGTTTCGCAGCGATTCCAGAATCACATGTCGCGAAACATGGTTTTGCAACGCGGATTTCAAACAGAAGTTTGCGCCCGTGCTCGCGCGCATTCTTGCGGGAACCATCGGTTTTCCGACATTTTCATACAAGGTTTCCGGATTGGTTTCTCGGGCGCGCGTGCCGAATTCGTGCGGGCTCTCTTGGGCGCGTTTTTGTCGCAGTAATCTTTTGCGAGCAAGCAGGGCGAAATGCGCGCGCGCGTCGTCGCGCGCGCGTGCCGAAATCTTTCAACAATTTCAGGTTTCGCAAGGATTTCAAGATCGAGCGCCCCGAAAACATATGCATCCCGGCGAAGGGACGTGTGCAGTTGTGATTACCGCAATTGTGAATATAACTTTCACCCTCCCTCCCTATGGGGCCGCGAACCGTGCGAGGGGCGCGCAGGAATGTGTTGTGGGGCACGCGGCGCGAACGAAGACGATAGGTCTCTGTGTTAGGGACTGAAATCGGGTGGGTTTCAGCGCGAGTGAGTCTGATTGTGAATGAGTTTGCGCGCGCGTGAGTCTACGCCCATAAATGTCGACGCCCGCGTCGGCGCGCTCCTCCAAGGGATCGCGCCCGCTTCCTTCCCATTCTTTTTCTCCCTTTTTGCCCGCGCGCGCCCGTGTCCAGGGCCGCGGGCGCAGCACCGCGCGGGGCCCCCGCGATGCGCGCCGGTCGCCCCGAAGGGGTCCCGGCGACGCGCGCGGGTCGTCCGCTGCGCGGAGCAGAGAGAGCTAGCCTGCTGGCCGATGGCGGGCAAGGCTCTGGCCGCTGGGCAGTGCGACGACGGGGGCGAGGGTGGCGCTGGGCAGAGCGCAGCACGGAGTTCCCGCGACGCGCGCTGGTCGCCCCCGAAGGGGTCCCAGCGACGCGCGCGGGCCGCGCGCGGCGCGAGGCCAAGCAGTCAGACCGTCGAGAGACGGCGAGGCTCGGGCGGGCCGCTCCTCGGGTCAAGCCTCGCGGTTAAATCCGGTGAAGCCCAGCTCCCTGGTGAGGGTCGTCGCCTCCCTTCTGCGCCGCTTCGCGTGCGCCGCAAACTGCTCCAGCTGCTTCCGCGGGCCCTCTGGCGGCCCCGCCGGGGAGAAATCGATGCGCAGCGCCCGCGTGAGCAGGAGGTCCTCGTGGCGCGTGGCGTGCGAGAGCAGCGCGTGAAGCTCCAGCCGCCAGTCGTCGCCCTCCTTTGCCGTGGCCGAGCTCGTGGTGGCCGCGGTCCAAGAGCACGCCTGGGCGACGTCGGCCGAGAGAGCAGCGCGCCGGACAGCCGACGGCCCAGGGCGAGAGCCCACAGGACCGAGGGAAGGTCTTGCTGCGGACCGCTCGCGCCCAGAAGCCTTGGCCGTTGGTTGCCCGGGGGCGCCGTCCCTTCGCCCCGTCGCCGTCGCGCATGGCGCGCCCCTGGCGCGCCGCCACGGTGGCGCCCCTGCCGCGCGAGAACGGGAAGCCTGTTCGGGCGACTTCGGGGTCGCGGAAGGTGAGCGGCTCCGACGTGCGAGGCTCGATGAACATCGGCGGGCCCGTGAGGTCCCCCGCGGGGCTCTCGTCGTGGCGCTTGAGGTTTTCCACGAAGGGCGCGCTTGCGTTCTTCTCCATGTGCGCCCGGAACCCCAGTGGCAAGTGCTTGAGGTAGATCCTCTTCTTCCAGTCTTTCTCGGCTTTCTCGACGTCGTGCCGGCCCCGAGGGTCCACGACGACGCGCGCGATCTGCCCCTCGGCATCTTTGACGAGGCCGTTCTTCAAGTCGGGCGCCTCCAGGGGCCGGATCCGCGTGCCCGCGTGCATTGGGGGCAGTCCGTGCATGCCGCCAGTGTTCTTCGGGTTGGCACAGTTCATCATGTTGGCGCGCCCTTCCTGCTCGTCGTCGGGGCAGACCTGTCGGCGGCCTGCGCGAGGAAGAGGGGCTTCTGCAGGGCGCCCGCGTCCCGCTGGGCACGCGCGTTCACCCGGCGCGCCACGGTGTCCGAGTTAGGGCCCAGGTATATGGCCGTTCTGGGACCTGTTTCCCAGGAGTCTGCGATCATCGGATGTCAGCTGCGTGGCGTTCCACGTGGCCTGGGTGGCCCGTGGGGCCTGCTTCCCCGGCTTGCGCAGGAGCGCCATGAGTCCCCTGAGTTCCGGGCCCTTGAAAACGGTTGGGCGCCTGGAGTTCGAAGCGCAACGGCGTGTTGCAGGAGAGCTCCATCGCGGCCGGGCACTCTGGAGCGAGGTTGACGCCCGCCGCATCAAGTTCCTCGAAGCTGGAGATGAGGGGCACTTTGCCCCCCGTCGGCTTCGGCTGCAGGAAATCTGTCAGGTAGGTCAGGCCGAAGGCGCCGCCGATTTGGTGGCGCCCCCGCTCCTCCGCGCCCCGCCCGGCCGGGCGCCCCGGGCAGGGCCGGAACGCCAGCGCGTTGCGCAGGTTGGGCGAGATCGTGCTTGCCTTCCAGGATCAAGCATTCGACCGTCTGCCACGTGTCTTGTGCCCTTTTCAGCCTGCCCCGCGCGGGTGCGTCCTTGTTCCCGAGACTGCGGTCCTATGGCGCCCGCCAGGTGCCATCTGGCGACCGCGTGAGCGGCCGTGGCGAACGCGGCCTGGTCGGGCTTCAGAGGGCGGCGCTCCTGCTCGCCCGTCCTCGGGTTGACCGCGCCGTCGTCGCACTTTCTGACGAGAAGCTTGGCGAGGTCGCTGGGCCCCTGCATCCACCGCGCCAGCGCCGCCTCGGCCGGCGCCGCGCCAGCGCCCGCTTCTCCGACGTTCCCGAGCGGGTGCGTCGTCCATGGGCGCGTCCGCATTCTTCGCGCCCCTTGGGGAACCTCTTCCGATGTGTTTCCACCAGGTTCTTCAGCTCGTCTGCGTCGAGGTCACGCAGGGCTCTGAGCGGGGCGTGGGCGTTCTCCTTCAGGGCGCGGGTAGAGCGCCGAGGCGCGTTGGCGTCTTTCGGTTCGGGCAGCGCGCCTTTCTACGTAATCGGTGCGGCCGTCTTGAGCTCGTTTGCGACGGCCTGCGCGCGCTCGGCGTCGTCGAGGTGCAAGATCTGCCCGAGCGCCTCGGGGTCGAAGTGGTGCTCCAGGACCGCGTTGGCGCCCAGCTTCGCGAGGCCGTCCTGGGCGCGGGCGTCCTGGGCCTCCACCTGCGCGGCGCCCGCCCTCGAGTCCTCGGCGCCCTCCCAGAGCGCGGGGGCTTCGGCGACCTGCGCGTCGCCCATCTGCGGCCTCTTTGGCTTCGAGGCCTTCGCCTTGGAGATGCCGTCGATTTTGGCCGCGGTCTTTGTGCTCTCCGGGGCGGGGTCTCCCTGTGCCGCCCGCGTGCCGTCCAGCCAGTTGCCCCACTCCGTGCACTGGGCGCCCTGGCAAGAAGGCTGCGCGTCCTCGCCGCGGTCGCTGCGCATCTCGCGCAGCGCGGCTTCGACTTCCCCAGTGTTCCAGATGCTGGTAGTCGCCCGCGACCCCGCGTCATTCTTGAGGCACTTCGCCCAGGCCGTCTTCCCACTGGTCCTGGGTGGTGGCTATCGACTCCCAGCCGCGCTGGAACGCGCCCGAGACGCTCCCCGCCGGCTGCGCCGGCCACTGTGGCTCGCCCTCCTGCGCCGCGCGCAGGTGCCTGTGCGCGCAGAGGTAGCGCAGCTCCTTCGCGTCATTCGGCCCGCCGGCGTCCGGCAGGTGCGCGGGTCGGAGCAGCGCCGACTTCGTGAGGTAGTGCGTCTCCGCGTTCGCATCCGCGCCCACGAACTGGAAGCCGTCCGGCTTCGGGGTGCGCGGCGCGGCGGCCAGCGTCTGCGTCCAGTTCCGCGCCTCCGCGTGGGGCGAGTCGAAGGCGATGTCCACGTGCGGCGTGCCCGCCCCGCTGCCCTCGGGCTCCAGCTCCCCGGCCGGAGGGGCGTGCAACGGCAGTTCCACGCGGTGCACCCAGATGCTGTAGACATACAGGCTCGTGTCTCGGACAATAGGGTGATCTCCGCGGTGCATCCAGTCGTCGTGCTGGCTTAGCAAGGCGCTCCTGAACTTGCCCTGCGCGAGGCCGTCGACGGGCGGCCCCGGTGCCTCGGGCACCTCTTCGGCTTCGCCTTCCCGCATTTTGTTCAACGCCTTCGTCGCGTCGCGCAACGGGCCGCCGCTGGCGTTTGAAGCGCGGCAGCACCTGCAAAGTGCGCTTGAGATCCTCCTCGCGCATCCCTGCAGCGGTCGATTGGGCCTCGTCGCCAGCGCCGTCCGCGGCGCGCGCCTCCCGGTCGTTCCACTGGCTCTCGAGGCGGCGCGCGCCGTCGAGGAGCTTGCAGAGCACGTCGCCCATGCTGGGGTTCACCTTCGTGGTGCTCAAGTTCACATGGTAGCTCGTCCTGCGGGCGCCCGCGAAAGTGGCGAGCGCGTGCCGCTCCAGGTCGCGTTGGAGATCGGCGCGCGCAGCGTCGTCGCCGTCCGGGGCCAGGCTGTCGCAGTTCGCAAGCTCCCTGAAGATCTCGTGCCAGTCGGCGGCTGCGACGAGGTCCGGCTTCTCCGCAGACGTGGTTTTCAGATGCTTGGGCCGTCCACATTCTTCGCTGGCGCCCACAGAGAAGTCGGCGTAGCGTTGAGGGTAGAGGCCATGGTTGTAGCTCTTGCGGTCCTCCTCATTCGCCGGCGGTTCCAGCTCCGACGCCCGGGTCCGCAGGCGCGGGGGCGGCTCCCGTCTCGTGTCTTGTGCGTCCACGTTGCACCGCCCCGAGACGACCGCCGCGTACTTGGTGGAGATCTCTCCGGGATGAAGCGGGACGGTGACGATGCGCCCGGTATGTCCTGATGCAGCCATGCAGCGCCTTCCCGCGCGTGCGGAGCAGGCGTTCTTGGGCCCCCCCCCTCTGGGGACACGTGCACAATGTCACCAGGTTGTAGAACTTGCTGCGGCAGATCTGCGAGCCGTGCGTCTTTTCGGAATGGTACTCGTGGCTGCAGACGGAGATGCCGCCACCGATGGCGAGCCCGCGCGGGTCGTGGCGCATCTCGCGACTGCACTCGTCACTCGGGCCTCGTGAAGATGCCGGAGGCGCCGTGGAGAGCGCCTGGCGCCAGTGTCCCTTGTCTTCCGCGGCCCGCTGCTATGTCTACGCCGCATCGTCGTCCACGGCCGTCGATGTTGCGCAGCGGCAGATCGGGGCCAATCGCCTTGTGGTAGTCGTCTGCCTTGGGCTCGTAGAGCCACAGCTCCTGCGGCTCAAGTTCGTCTCCGACCCTGAGTTGCTCTGCCGTCGCCGTCTCCGCGCCCCTGTCGGCTCTGAGGTTCCGCTTCTCGTTGGGTCCGAACGGGGGCGGCGGCCCCGCGACCCCGCGCTTGTTCTCGCCCCCCCCTGCAGCTGCAGGGGCAGCAGCTCCGCGTCGCCCAGCTGAGTGGCGACGACGGCCTGCGCCACTTGCCGCATCCGCGGGGCCAGGCGCTCCTGGAAGCGCACGTCGTCGCGCCGCAGCGTGTCCAAGGGCGCGCGCAGCTGGCCCTGCAGCAGCCAGATGAGGACGCGCAGGTTCAGCGAGCCGCGGCCCTGAGCCTCGACGGGGCCGAAGGCCGCCGCGAGGGGACCGAGCGCCGCGGGCGCGCCAGTGAGGTCGGCCGCCACGCCGCCGGATGCCCAGTGCCCAGAAGCATTTTGGGTTTCTCTTCGCCGCCGCCCGACGGTCTCCGGGCGCAGGCCGAGGGCGCGGACGAAGAACAGCCTCGTCATCAGCTCGAACACGGGCCTGGCCCACGGGGTCCGCGGCGATGCGTTGCGACGTCTCGCTGAACGTGACTTGCTCTGCCTCGGTCATGTCGTTGTCGACGGTGCCCCCCCTTGGCAGGTGTGGAGGGTGAGGCAAGATGTCGGTGCGAAGCACGGTCTTACACCCCCAGAGCACACCTTAGGCCTCACCAGAAACGGCGGCGAGAAAACGATCGTAACGTGGACGAAGGACCACGAACTTGTATGCGAGAGTGCGCTTGGCAAGCTGGCGCCGCCGCCTGGTAGCAGCAGCGTGAACGTTGCTGGACGCGCCGGCGGGGACGTCCCACGCTGCGCGGATCCACCCATTCAGCAGAAGGGCTGAACGCTCAGGCTCGGGGAGCTCCGTGGCGAGCTCCGGCGCACGTAGGCCACGACTGTGTCTGACTGCTTCGGTGGCAGGGCACTGCCAGAGGATGTGTCTCGTGGTGGCTCTGGTGCGGCACGCGGCGCAGTCCTGGGCCACAGCGTTGTCGGCGTGGTGGGGGCGGTCCGGGCCGGGCTCGCCCCCGACGACGCACCGCCAGGCCCAGCTGTGATCTGGGCCGTTGTCGTAGCTGTCCAGGAAATCCCTGAGCACTTTCCCATCATGGCTGGGGATGTTGACCGCGTCCTGCCTGCTGACTTTCGCCTCGCTTCCATCATCCACGAGCGCCAGGCCTCCCGCACCATGTGGTCGAGCCCACTGCGGGTCGTGTTCGTGAGTGAGAAGGTCAGTGGCCGTGCGCCAGCCCATGGCGTCCAAGAGCACGCGGGTCCGCAGCAGCCACCCAGCAGACGGGCGAGCTGCTGGGTGGGCCGGCCTCCACCGCTGGCGGACGAAGACTTCCAGAGGGCCGCCGAGGGTGTGTTTGAGCATGCCCACGGCCGCGTGCAACGCCACGCCCGTTGGCTCGATCTTCCACGCTTTGGGAGATACGTTCCATGTGGCCCCTCGGTGTCTCCAGGAGGCGTACCGGCGCCGCCCTGCGAGGGCTGTCTCCAAGGCTGCCCGCAGGGCCTGGAGGGTCCCACGGCGCATCCCAGCGCAAGATGCCGACGTTGGTTAGGACGACCTGCCGCACCCGGCACCGTGGCAGGCGAGCCGCCCGGTTGAGTCGCTGGATCCTCGTGATCCGCGCGAGCGGCCCCTGGGCCCGGCGCAGGGCCCGCGGGGCAGCCTCTGGAGGGTTCGCCCCAGAGAGGTCCAGACGGACGCCGAGGACGTCCACGTAGCTCTGGTAGTTGGCGCCCTGGACGTTGGCGGTGGCCACTGCCAACTTACCAGGGTCCTCCTCCTGCCCGCTGAGCCAGTCGAGGTAGGCCCGCGCGTCGGCGGCCGACTCCACCTCCTGCGGGGTGTCGGTAATCATGGTCCTGTCGTCCACGTACGTGGTGAACATGATGTCGTGGTCCGCGGCGAGTCGCCTGGCGTGCGCCCCGGCAAGGATGGCAGCCCCGAGCGGCGAACCCGGGTCACCCTGCGCGAGGCCGCGCTCCGGGGCCATGGAGTCGCTGGCGTATCCCGCAACCTTGACGACAGTGTTGCGGGCACTATTGTCCGAGAACAAGAACACGGCGTCCTTGTCATGCATGCCGAAGAGACCGGCCACCTGCATGACGAGCTCGGCCTGTAGCCGCGTGAAGCAGTTGCTGATGTCGCTCTGCCGGACAACGAGGCCAGCGTCGTCCTCGTAGGCCTTGTCGATGGCGACGTCGACGAGAAGCGCGGCAGCGGTGGCGTTGGTGGACTGCACCTGCTCGGCACAGCGTTTGTACTTCTGAACCATAGTCTTCTTGAAGGCCCTGGCGATTGTCTGCGCGACCCCAATCGGGCGAGGGCCCTCCCCAGAAGGCTTGGGGATCATGGCCGCCTCCTGGCTCCTCAGAGCGCTCGGCCACCTCCCTGTGTCGCAGATGAGATCGCCGATGCGCCCCAGCAGCTCGAAGGCGACTCGTGGCGGTCGCGCCAGCAGGGCCGCCGGGATCTGGGCCGGCCCTGCCGCAGTGCCCACCATGGACCGGAAGGCTTGGCGCAGGCTGGGGCTCTCGAAGGTCCTCTCGGCCTCCGGCGGTGTGATCGTGGCGACGAACTCTCTGACCTCGTCGATGTAGTCGTTGATGCGGTTGCCAGCTAGGGCGGGGTGCTGCTTCCTGTTCCACTGCCGGGCGGCCTCGGCCACGACGGCGGGCGGGTCCGCACAAAGTTGTCCTGCGGTGCCCCCAGAGAGTTGTCCCGTGGTGTCCCGGGCGGCAGCTGTAGGCTTGGTCGTCTTCCCAGACACCTAGGTCTAGATGGCCTTCGTGTTTCCCTCCTGCTGTCGGCGGCGCCACTCCTGGAGTCGGGCTTCCTTGTGGGCGGCGTGGAGCTGCTCCGATTTAGCTGAAATGGCCGCGGCGGCGGCAGCTGGACTGCTGTCCCCAATGCTCGGTAGGATGCCGTCCTGGACCAAGCTTTGCAGACCTTTGTCGATGGCCTGGAGAAGATCGTGATCGTCATCTCGTCCTCGTCGTCCTCCTCCTCGCCCTCCCCGTCCCCCTCCAGCATCGCCGCGAGCCCGGGGACAGTGCAGAAGGTGGTGAAGGCGACGAAGAACACGGTGAAGCCGTCGTTCTTGAACACTCTGGCGCTGCCCGTGGCAGCCGCGCCAAACCCGCTGCCAGCGGCGCAGCGCAGTGCCTCGCCAGCGATGCCTGCGCTCCGGGGGCGCGCCGCACGACGCCTCCAGGAGGTCGCACCACAGCTCCCAGAGACGTGCTGGATCGCGTGCTGCTTCTGCCGCGTCCCAGGCGCTGTCGAAATAGTGCATCTGGTCCTTCCAGTCGCTGTCCCACTCCTCCAGGTTGGCCGGGTGCTCCAAGGGAACGGAACGCTGAATTGTCTGAACGGGAGCCTCTGTTTCGCGCTGCACGCTGAAGACGATGGCCATGTGGTCACTAATGGCCGTGTCGGTGCCGAAGGTTTTGACGACGAGGTGCCTGCGCACGGCGTAGTCGATGAAGCAGTCGCCGTGGGTGTGGTACCACGCAGGTTCTCCTTCAGGGAGGCAATGGTGCGCGCAATCGAGACTGCCAGCGAAGGGCGCGGTCTCCTCGTCCATGGGCTCGCAGTTGTAGTCCCCAAAAACAACTGCAGGGAGATCGGCGGCACCGACGCGTGCGGCAACCGCAGCACATAGGCGCTGTCTTTGCTCCTGGCTGTGAACGTCAGCGTAGATAACGACAGCCAACATGGTGCCCTGGCCGTGGCTGTGGAGAAGCCCGGAGACAACGCGGCCTTGGAAATCTGGCTCCCACGCCCACGGGTCCGCACGTAGTTCTGGAGGTCCGAGAAGAGCGGCTCCCCGAGACCTCACTGTACCCGAAGAATGCAAATGCGATGAGAAGCCAGCTATGGACGCTTGTGCGCCGAAGCGGTCTGCTGTGAAGCTGTCCATGTGGGTCTCCACGAGGCCAATGATGTGCTCGCCCGCAGCCCAGGCCTGGCCCTGGACGCGTGCCCACTTGCTCGTTGCAGCCGCGTTGCCGACGGGCTTCTTGTCCTTGAGGCCATTCACGTTGCAGCCCCGGATGACCATGCCAGTCGGGAACTGCTGCGGCCGCCGCTGGAAGCGCGGAGGGCCGGGGTGGGAGGCTTCCCCCGCGCGGGTGGCAGCCAGGGGGCCGAAGCAGCCACCCTTGCCGCGAGGGCGCCGGTAGCCAGGCGGGCCCCCGGCGCATTGCGCCCCTAGTCAAATGGCGGCCCTGGGCGCCAACACCCGTTTCTTCGAGGGCTGCTCCCGCTTGACCGTGAGCCTGCGCTTGAAGGAACCGCTGCCGAAAGGTTCCTTGGGCGCTCTCTTAGCGCTGCATGGCCTGCTGTCCTTGGCCGTGCCCGCGGCCATGGCTTTCGAAGACCTCGCTGACCCAGCGTCCCGGCACTGCAGCTCGAAGTCGACGCAAGTGGGGGGTGCCCCCCCCCCCCCCCCCCCCGTCCCCTGCGCGATGAGTGCCAGGGGCTGCGTGGTGTCTGCCAGACTCGGTGGCGAAATGGATGGGCGGGCCAAAGCGCGCGGCGTGCGCCTCGCCCTCTCCGCGCAGCTCCTGCCTGTGCCCGTTTGGCCCGACTGGGCGGGCAGTGGCCTGGCCAGGGGTGGCGAAGGCATTGCGCACCTCGTCGGCTGTGTCGTTGTCCTTGCGGATGCCGTGCAGTGTGGCCTTCCCGCCCTTCTGCTGCGCCCCTGGGCGTGGCGTCCGCGCGGGCGCGAGCGGCCCCGAACGCCCCAGGGGTTATCGTGAAGGTATGGGTGCTGTTGGTCGTCTCCGTGGCTCATCAGAAAGAACGCAGCAGGTGCGCGTCGCGCCGGGGGCTTCGGACATGACTGATGGGCCTGGCCACGTACTTCTCCTCGTCGGCAGGCAGGTCGTGCTCCATCTCCTCCCGCGTGAGAAGATTATGGATCGAGTGCGCCGCGCTGAAGCAGAGCCGACCTTCTTCAGTGTGCTCCTGCGGGCCCTCGTCTCCGCCCGGGGGGGGCTGGCCAAGGCCCCTGGCGCTGTCCCCGTATAGTGGAAGTCCGTGGGCCTGGCAACGGGGCATTACTGCGGATTCCACCAGATCCCCGCCTTTTTCGAAGTGGGCATCCGAAGCCTCGCCTTTCGATTGCCGTCTGGGCCGGGCGGTTCCTGCAAGGGGTGCGGGTCGTCCTCGGCTGGGGCCCCCGTGACTCCTGCAGGTCGCGCCAAGTCGCTCGCGTCCTCCCCCGCCTGGCAGTTGTTCGTCTCCAGCCCCATGGGCGCGCCGGCGCAGCTTCGACATGTCCCCCCCTCGGGGGATTTTCCGACAGCGCGCGTGGACCTTGTGGCAAAGGTCCCGCAGGCGGTGACGCCCGATCTCGTCCAGCTGTAGCGCCCTATCCTCGCGTCTCTGATCCTCTAGCCCAGACATCAGCTCGCTGACCGCCGCGCGCTCCGCCTGATTCTCCATGCTCTCGAGCGCGCCCTGGAGCGCGGGCAGGGGCGTGAGCTCGCTGACGTCATCCATGTGGTCCTCGAGGACGGACTGCCGCTTGGTCAGCTCCCGCCCGCCCTCGGCGGCCGCGCCCATCCCGGCCTGCGCGCCAGTGGTGGCCGAGGCGGGCCCCCGCGCCTGCGCGACGCCGCCCAGCGCCGCGTCCGAGGGGGCATGCTTCGCGCAGGCCAGAATACAGTAGGGCACGCCCAGCTGCGGGGGGGAATGGTCCACGAGGTCCAATCGACGTAGTTGTGCTGCTTCAACAACCGCGCCTGGGCATCGTTTTCCGCCTCGTCGACGTGCAGCGCCGCCTCCTCCCTCATGGCTCCCAGGCCCTCTGCTGTATCTCGGTCAGGGGGGTGCAGTTCTCGTCGTCGTCGGCGCCCGCGAAGACAGCCCCGAACGTGTTCCCGCAGAGCATTTCGGGGTCCGGCGGAAAACTCCGCGTCGCGCGGTCGACGTTCCCGTTCCCAAACGCGATGCTGATGCCATGCGTGGCTTCCCCGCAAAAACTTCTGCCTCCACGACTGCTGCTCCAGACGGACGGCCCTGTCGGCGCCCTTGCTGGATTGGTGGATCTTCGCGGGAACGACGCGGCCGAGCGCGAGCAGCATCTGGTGTTCGAGGGCGGCCTTCTTGAGCAGGGGATGGTGGCGGGCCAGAGGTCGTTCGCCGGCGCCGTGGGCGGCGCCTTGAGGTGATCAGTCTTTCCGGGAATCGTCGCAAACTTTCTTTGACGTCCTCCTTTCGGGCGCTACTGGCGGCCCGGGCTTCTTGTGCAAGAGTATCTCCGTGGGCGTCGGTCCACGGCCGACGACGTCAGCTCGTCGCGAGGTATTAGCGGCCGCCGTTGCTGGCGCCACTCGGCCGGCAGGCGCCCCGCGAGCTGGGCTTGGTTCTTTATGGCGCACTTGTCGCCGACGAGGAACTCGGAGTGGAGGTTTTCGGACCACTGCAGCATGGCGCAGCGCGGCACCACATTTCCATCCTAAATATGAATTTGCACTATCCCAGGCCAGCCGGGTTCCCCCCTCTAAGGTTCCTTTGTAAGTACAAAACGCTATGCGGTGACATTTTTGTTCTAACATAGCCCTTCTCCGCGAATCCCTTGCAAAACATGGGACGGAGTGCACACGCGCGCGTCGTCGCGCGCGCATGCCGAAATCCTCCAAAAACCCTCGGTGCCGGAAGGATTTCGCAATCGAGTGTCCAAACAACATATGAAAACACAGGGTTTCGCAACACTGATTTGCTAAAAAGCTTCCGCGCGAGCTCTAGCCAAATATTAAGAACACCATAGGTTTTTCAATATTTTCACAACATGCTATTGAACGGGCTTCGCGCGCGCATGTCGAAATCTGTCGAACGCCCTTGCGCGTGTGCCGTCGTGCGCGCGCGCTCTTGCGTCGTCGTCGTCGTCGTCGTCGCCGTCCTCCCTCCTCCCGCGTCGTCGTCGTCGTCGTCGTCGTCGTCGTCGTCTTTGCCAAAGTCGTCTTGTGTCTTTCCTCGTGTTCGTCGTCGTCGTCCTCGTCGGCGTCGTGGTCGTTTCCGTCGTCGTTGTCGCCGTGGTCGTCCTTCCTCCTCCCTCGTCGTCGTCGTCGTCGTCGTCGTCCGTCGTCGGCGCTTCGTCGTCGTCCCTCCTATGTCGTCGCCGTCGAAGTCGTCGTCGTCGTCGTCGTTGTCGTCGTCGTCGTCTTCCTTCTTCCCTTGTCGTTGTCGTCGTCGGCGTCGCCGTCCTTCCTCCTTCTTCGTCGTTCGCGTCGTCGCCGTCCTCCCTCCTCCCTCGTCGTTGTCGTCGTTGTCGTCGTTGTCGCCGTCCTCCCTCCTCCCTCCTCCCTCGTCGTCGTCTTCGTTAGTGACGTCGTTGTCGTCGTGGTCGTCGTTGTCATCGTCGTCGTCGTCGTCGGCGTCGTCGTCGTCGTCGTCGGCGTCGTGGTCGTCGTTGTCATCGTCGTCGTCGTCGTCGTCGTCGTCGGTGTCGTCGTCGTCGTCGTGGTCGCTGTCATCGTCGAAGTCGTTGGAGACGTCGTCGGTGTCGTCGTCGTCGGCGTCGGCGGCGCCGTCGTCGTCGTTGTCGCTGCCGTCGTCGGCGTCGGTGTCGTGGCCAAGTGCCATCCGGTACCCACCGTCACGGTTTTGTCTTACGAGGTCTTGCGACCAAGTTGCGGGTGGGAGGGTGGGATGTTTGCACGAGCAGTGGTGGAAAAAACAGTTTCAAGACGGTCAATGATCAATTCTCTTTTCTGAAAACAGAACAGGATCTACACCCCCCGGGCGTTATCACTCCCCCTTTCGGGTATGTAAATCATATTCGATTCTGACCACATGTCCATCCTAAATTTGAATTTGCACTATCCCAGGCCAGCCGGGTTCCCCCCCCTGAGGTTCCCTTGTGAACAACACTATGCGGTGACATTTCTGGTTCTAGCATAGCACTTTTTCGCGAATCCCTCGCAGAAAATCGGATGAAGTGCGCACGCGCGCGTCGTCGCGCGCGCATGCCGAGATCCTTACAAAACCTTCGGTGCCGGAAGGATTTCGCAATCGAGTTTCCCAAAAACATAGAACAACACATGGTTTCGCAACACTGATTTGCTAAAAAGCTTCCGCGCGAGCTCTTGCGAAATCTTAAGAAAACTATAGGTTGTTCAAGATTCTCACAAAGTGCTATTAAACGGGCTTCGCGCGCGCATGTCGAAATCTGTCGAACGCCTTTGCGCGTGTGCCGTCGCGAGAGTCCTCTGCAACAAATGGGACGAAGTGCGGACGCGCGCGTCGTCGCGCGCGCACGCCGAAAACCTTCAAAACCCATCGGTTTCGGAAGGATTTCAAAATCGCGCGTCCCAAAAACCTACAAACATTAACCAGACGAAGGACCCAACCATATGCAGGTGTGAGTACCGCAATTGTGATTCCCTTTTTCGGTGGTGATCCCTATGGGGCAACGAACCGCGCGAGTGGTGTGCCGAAATGTATGGCGTGGTACACAGCGCGAACGAAAACGATTGATCTGAGTACGTAGGGAGACTGAACGCGGGCGAATCTGAGCGCGAGTGCGTCTGACTGTGAATGAATCTGCGTGCGAGCGAGTCTACGTGCATGAATGCGAATATGCCAATGCATGGTGCAAGTGTATATGAATGCTAATAGTTTATGAATGACTGCCTCTGAGTACTCGTGACGCTGGGCGTGGCCGCCGCACGGAGCTTCCCCGGGACTCCCCGACGGCATCGCACGCGCGCCGCGACGCCACCGCGAGGATCGCGCCCGCTTCCTCCCCTTCTTTTACTCCCTCTTTGCCCGCGCATTCAAAGGTCCAAAGCTGCGGGCGCAGCGCAGCGCGGAGTCCCAGCGACGCGCGCAGGTCGCCCCGGAGGGGTCCCAGCGACGCGCGCGGGTCGTCCGCTGCGCGCAGCATAGAGAGCTAGCTGCCTGGCTGATAGCGGGCAAGGCTCTCTTGCCGCTGGGCAGAGCGACGACGGGCGAGGGAGGCGCGGAACTCCGACGGCCTCCGACGGAGGTGTGCTGGGTGGGGGAGACGCGTGCGGACTGCGCCACGGGGACTTTCGGTGGGGCTCCCTATGGGGCCACGAAGCGCGTGAAGGGTGTGCCGAAATGGGTGTGCGGGACGAATGCGGGCACGCCCACTCGGACCTTCGGTGGGGCTCCGCATGGGGCCGCGAATCGTATGGGGTGTGCGAGACGCATGCGGGCACACCCGTTGGGACCTTCGGTGGAGCTCCCTATGGGGCCACGAAACGTGTGACGGGGTGTGCCGAAATGAGTGTGCGGGACGCATGCGGGCACACCCATTGGGACCTTCGGTGGAGCTCCCTGTGGGGCCACGAAGCGTGTGAAAGGGTGTGCCGAAATTGGTGTGCGGGACGCATGCGGGCACACCCACTGGGGCCCTTCGGTGGAGCTCCCTACGGGGCCACGAAGCGTGTGAGGGGTGTGCCGAGATGGGTGTGCGGGACGCATGCGGGCACACCCACTGGGGCCTTTCGGTGGGGCTCCCTATGGGGCCACGAAACGTGTGAGGGGTGTGCCGAAATGGGCGTGCGGGACGCATGCGGGCGCACCCACAGGGACCTTCGGCGGAGCTCCCTATGGGGCCACCAAGCGTGTGATGGTGTGTGCCTAAATGGGTGTGCGCGGCGCATGCGGGCACACCCGCTGGGACCGTCCGGGACCTTCGGTGGAGCTCCCTAGGGGCCACGAAACGTGTGAGGGGTGTGCCGAAATGGGTGTGCGGGACGCATGCGGGCACAGCCACTGGGACCTTCTGTGGAGCTCCCCATGGGGCCACGCAGCGTGTGATGGGTGTGCCGAAAAGGGTATGCGGGACGCATGCGGGCACACCCGTTGGGACCTTCGGTGGAGTTCCCTATGGGGCCACGAAGCGTGTGAGGGGTGCGCCGAAATGGGTGTGCGGGACGCATGCGGGCACACCCAGTGGGACCTTCGGTGGGGCTCCCTATGGGGCCATGAAAATATGTGAAAGGTGTGATGAAATGGGTGTGCGGGGCGCATGCGGGCACACCCACTGGGAGCTTCGGTGGGGCTCCGTATGGGGCCACGAAGCGTGTGAGGGGTGTGCCGAAATGGGTGTGCGGGACGCATGCGGGCACACCCACTGGGACCTTCGGTGAAGCTCCCTATGGGGCCACGAAACGTGTGACGGGGTGTGCCGAAATGGGTGTGCGGGACGCATGCGGGCACACCCACTGGGGCCTTTCGGTGGAGCTCCCCATGGGGCCGCGAAGCGTGTGATGGGTGTGCCGAAATGGGTGTGCGGGACGCATGCGGGCGCACCCACTTGGAAGGGGGCGGCGGGAGGAACGTTGGAACGCGGGGCGCTGTCTCTTCAAAACGAGGACCCAACACCACAGGATGGTTGGGAGCAAAAGGTTTCGCAACGCGGATTTTCGACGAAATCGTGCGCGCGCGCGCTCTTGCGTCGTCGTCGTCGTCGTCGTCGTCGTCGTCGCCGTCCTCCCTCCTCCCGCGTCGTCGTCGTCGTCGTCGTCGTCGTCGCCTACGTCGTCCTCTTTCTTTCCTCGTGTTCGTCGTCGTTGTCCTCTTTGGCGTCGTGGTCGTTTCCGTCGTCGTTGTCGCCGTGGTCGTTCCTCCTCCTCCCTCGTCGTCGTCGTCCGTCGTCGGCGTCTCGTCGTCGTCACTCCTATCGCGTCGCCGTCGTCGTCGTCGTCGTC